>JAQIVE010005546.1:0-12741 GCA_034698285.1 Sminthurinus bimaculatus | reverse complement strand
CTATATGTGTTTTCATTGTCGTTCACTAGATAATGTGCCATCAAAGTGCTAACTCGTTCTTTATTGCATTCAGCCATGTATATCGGCAATCTCGCCATCTCCAGTATCAGAGACAATGAGGGAAAGTGAGCATAAGGGAGTCATCATATGGGCCACTGTATCTTCTTCTCCAAAAAACACGGCGTTTACATTCTCAATTTGTTGAAATCTTGCCTCGGCACTTAAAATCGAAGCGCGCCCGTCAACGGAGGGAGGAACCGGGAGGTGGAGGAGGACGTGGATGATGATGATGAGAGGTTTGTGTGCCCATCCACAAGAAGGAAAACAACAACAATAGCAAAGCCCACGGTCTAATGCAATCTACAAAACAAATATTGAATCTTAGACTAAATGCACCGCACCGTACCGCTTTCACCACACCACACCACACAGTGTGGAGAAAGCAGAGTGCGATGGACGGGAAAGATAGGAGGGAAACAAATATTAAGTACATACAAACATACACTTGGACTAGTTGAGGCATTTTGAACAAGTACTTTGTCAGTGAAAGCGGAGCTTTCTCCACTTTCACCGCTTTCTCCGACTACCACTACTTTCACCCTCTATTTATATTTCCACATTTCATTTACACTCCACTTGGCTCTCGCTCCGCTTTCTCCCGGCCCGTCCCGCTTTCTCTCTACTTTCTCCTACTTTCTCTCTCTCTCTCTCTCTCTTTTGCTGGCCATTGAAACAACAGCAAAAACAACAACAGAAACAAACAACAGCAGGAGCAAACTGATGCACATTCAAAATTCTAAACTATGCATAGCTACATGTACAGGGGAAAATTTATGTCCACTGTTTATTATTCATCGTCCTCTTTGGATTTCTCTCGGCCTTTCTCTAGCTTTCTCTTTTGCTTTCTCTTCCATCCAAATTTTCCTGCCGTATGAATGAATGTGGCATTCAAAATTTTCAAATTGCTGGGCATGGGAGAGGAAAAACATGTGTAAGAGCCCCATAAACATGCTCCGCCATAATTGCTCCAAATTCTGACGAATTTTCAACCCGCCTTTTCCCCAAATGCTCAAAATTCATTTTGTTTTGATAAAAATATATATATGCAAGGATATATATGCAAAATTCTGTGTTTTCTTTTCTTTCGCCAAAATCTCCGCGGAAAATTATTAATCACCGGCATTATTACATATTATTATTGTTATTATTATGGCGATAATGAGGATAATTTGCCGGGGTGGAAAATTCAAGGGAATTTTTAGGGAGTGAAGAATGAGATTAGCGGCGTGGCCCTTGTTTTATATTGTGTAATCCTCTAAAGTTTTGGGAGAAAGTAGGGGAAAGTTGTCGAGGAGAAAGTGGAGAAAGTAGGAGAATGAAAACAGAAACATGCTCATGTACACATATGGATGGATAGAGAAAGCAGGGGAGAATGTACAAATGTAGATAAATAAGTTGGTCAAAAGTAAACAGAGGCTCAGATGTGGAGGGAGAAAGAACAAGAGAAAGTGAAAAGGAAAGAAGGAGAGAAGAGAAAGAGAGAGCGGGGAGAAAATTGAAAGTTGGGATTGAAAAGTGACTTTTCCTCGGAATGGCAAGTGACGAAGGAGAATGAGAAAGGATGGAGAAAATAGAATGGAAAGTAGAAAGTAGAAAGCGGAGAAAAGTGGAGTAAGATTGGGGAGTAACCAAACTAAATTATGTTACAAAAATCTCCATTACGAAAGCACGAAGGGAGAAAGGGGGAAAGAGAGAGAGAGAGAAAAAAAAGAGGGAGAAAAAAGAAGAGGAGAAAGAAAGAGAAGAGAAAGTCCAAGTTTGTGCTGAGCCCTTTAACCAATGATCCTCTTCCATTTGGAGTGAACAAACTTTCACGCTAAGTTTATGCTCATTTGAGAGCGATAAGACTAGCTGGTGCTTCTTCTTCTGTGCTTTCTCCACTTTCTCTGCTTTCTCTACTTTCTCCGCTTTCTCCGTCGTCGTTGTCGTATTCGTAGTTGTAGTGGCGTTCTTCGGGTGCATTGACGTCATTGACTGCTTTCTCAACAAGGAGAAACTGACGTCACTCCCGCGTCCTCTCCTTCTCCCCTTTCTCTCTCCACTTTCTCTCTCTCGACTTTCTCCATTTTAGCTGGCTGCTGCTTTCTCCGCTGCTCCAAGTCTCAAACTGGAATTCCAATTCGAATCCGAATTTGGAAGAGAGAAACGGGAGCTTTCTCCACTTTCACCAGCTTTCTCCTCGATAGCAGTCCTCGTTTTGTGGTGCTACGTATACGTGTGCACTCGGCCTCAACTGACTTTCTCCTTTGTACTACGAATACGACGACGACTGCTTTCACCACTACTAAACTATGGACTTTCTCCTGCTTTCTCCACCCTTCTCGCACTACTCGATCGCAGTTTGAGATTTGCTTTCTCCACAGTATAGACATATAGACATACATATTTACACAGGCTAGGCTAGTGGAATGGATGCTGCTGCGTCTCCCGCTTTCTCCGGGTACTTTCTCTCGCCTTTTCTTCCCGTCTGCCCGGGACTCACGAGGGAGCGGACTGACAGACAGTGAGAATTGTTCCCGTTAGACGTTCTCCCTTCCTCGCTCAATCTTTATTTACATGGAAAGTGGGGGAATATTTTTTGTAGGTGAAAGTCTGTTTGCGTTCTCTCATATCTGTGTCTGTAGTCTGTACAGTAGAGACGCAGATGACTGGAGAATCTGGAGAATCTGGAGAAGAATCGAATCCAGTGGGTCTTTGGTCTGTTGTTGCTGGAGAATGAATGTAGGACTGTAATGTAGAGGAATCGAGGACGGAGGGAAATCCCGGTCGGTGGAATCAAATCTAATTATCAATATCTATATGTATGTATGTGTATATGTATGTGGGGATGCTTTCAAAATCCCAGTCATTCATTTCTTATTGCCGACATTATTCAATTTATTCAGACGAGAATTCCCTTTTATTGTCAAAATCCTGTCAACTTGCTTTTCTTCCCACACCCACATGACGTCCATTAGCCGCCGTCGACTTTCTCCAGGATTTTCTCCAGCTTCTTTGCTCTTCTATCCGTATAAATAAATATACACGTAAGACGGAAGACGAAAGGACGGCGCTGCTTTCTCTGCTTTCTCCGCTCACCTTTTTCTCTCGCCCGGAAAATTACATAAAGGGGCAAACCCAAGACCGTAATGTTGTTATCTTTTCTTCGCCCTCTTTAGGGACAAAAATATTCTTTACCCAGAATCCCTTCGCATTTGTTTTCGTTACGCAAACTTGCCTGCATCGCCATCACCATCATCATCATCATCATGAGCATTAGATTTCTCTTTGGCTTTCAGGACGTGGCCATCACATCACATCACATCACATCATGGCCGTCGTCGTCATTATCCTTAACGAGGATGTCAAAGCAAGTGTAATGAATCCTGCTTTCTCTCCAGTCTCCATTTATCCAGCCAGATTCTAAATATACATGTAGTTATTCTCCAGGCGCTGGCTGTTTCCCCTCTTCCTGTTTTCTTTCTTTTTTATGTGCAGTGTACAATGCCAGGACTTTCTTTTATCCGGGTGCATAAACCTGGAGCAATTTGCCGACTCCTTAAAAGCATTAGAAAAAGATGGCACGCAATTTTTTCTTACCGAGAAAAATATACGGTGAAAAAAAACTCCAGGTTTTTTGTCCATGGTGAAAAACAAGGTAACCTTGTTTAAAAAGAAAGATTCAATCCCAATTACATTCACCATCTGGGAAGGGAAGTGACCGGAGAAAGTTTAGTGGGCAAATAATAATTACGCCGATTGTTTTTTTCGGGTCTTTCATTCTCTGAAAAGCTGAGAAATATGGAATCGATAAAATTTCACCGTGGAAAAAGCAAAGGGAAAGCTGGAGAAAGCCAAGAGAAAGCTGGAGAAAGCAAAGAGAAAGCTGGAGAAAGCAAAGAGAAAGCTGGAGAAAGATAAGATAAAAGAAAAATAGAGAGGTCTAAAAATGGAGAGAAAGCAAAAAGAAGAAGGGAGCAAAGAGAAAGTAGAGTGAAAGCACTCTTGCCTTGTCTACTTGAGGCCAACTCTCAAGGAGTCCTTTCACTCTGCTTTCTCCCATCATGAACATGAACATGGATTTCGTCTCTGCGGTGGAAGAGAGAGAGAGAGAGAAAGAGAGACATGGAAAATAAAGTTGTTTTGCGCGGAGAAAGTGGAGAAAGCAGAGAAAGGTAGTTGGTCCACTTGATTTTGTTTGATTGTATAGGCCCGACTTTCGCTCTTTGTTTTCAGGGAGTCAAGGCTGAAGCCATTTGCCATTTGTGCCCTGACTCTCTTTTCATCAATACACATGTACAATACATACATGCAGACTCCATTGACTAAAAAGAGTCGGAGAAAGCGGAGAAAGTGGCCGCCGCATCCCAAAATCCAGAGTATCCAGGAAAACAAGCTTTTTCCGAACAGAGCATAGTAGAACCCGGAGAAAGTAAAAGGGAGAGAAAGCAGGAGGATGAGCAGGATAGAGTGTGTCAGGGGTAAACATTTTTTCTCCGAGGCTTTCACATCCACTCTGTCTCTGGCAGCTCTTTCCATACTTTCTCCCGGCTCTTTCCCTGGTGTTGTTTTTGCCATGTTCTGGCTTTCTCCCTATGGACCGGAATATTATTCGCCACGAGAATTTTGCATCCGCACTTTCTCCGCCATGAAATTCGCCCGAATTTATTGATAATGCAGTACAATACAATACAACACAATGGAATGAAATGCAGTAGAATATAAATTTGCCTGGTATTTTTGCATGTGTGCACATCCATGGAAGAGAAAGTCGGGGAGAAAGGAGAGGACAAGTGACCCTCGAGTCTCGCAGGGCTCGTTCGTTATACTTAGGCGAGAGAGAGAGAGAGAAAGGGCTGCAAATCATTTAGCCGTAATATTTGTGTGTACTGTGTACATGGAGAAAGCAGAGAAAGCGGAATTTGGGGAAAGTGGTTGCCATTATTCCAGCTCGGGATTCCTCTCTCTCTCTCTCTCTCCCTCTCTCTCCGGTTTTTCTAGTTCAAGTGGGGATCATCAACTAATCCCGGCGAACGTGTCCACTTTCCTTTGCCCAACTTGTAAGCTGGAACAAGAACTGGAGTCGGAGCTGGAGCCAGAGTTGGACTTATACTTGTACTTGGAGTTGGCTCCGGATTTACGTCTTTCTCTCTCTCTCTCTCTCGCCCCTTCTCTCCCTTCGCCTTCATTTGAATGTAGATTTAAACTCCATGACAACTATACGACCCACGGACGGACTTTCTCCGCTTTTAAACATTCACGTCCATACCTGCAATGCTTTCTCTGTCTCTGTCCCTTTCTGTTTCTCCTGCTCTCTCTTTTCCAGGAATGGCTCATGACGTGAATTGAGATGAAAAATACTTTTAACTTGAAAAAACTACCCACACGCATGCACACATGCACACATTTCTCCTTTTTCAAAGTAGGCATAAAAACTGACCGCTGAATAAAGGAGATGAAAGTACGGGAGAAAGTACTGGAGAAAGTAAACTGGAAAAAAATTGTGGAGAAATGTTTTTATTTGCTGCTTCATGTACGTTAAAAAATGGAGAAGAAGCAGAAGAAGACTTGCCGTAAAATTGTCCAGAGTTGGTTGTGCAATCTCTGACGTACGTAGTACGTAGTAGTTATCTTTCTTTCTTCCCCCTCCACAATTCCACAATTTCAAGAGTTATGGCCAGAATTTCTGGACAAATTTAATCTACAAAGACTTCCCTGTCCTCTTTCGTATGCTTAAAAGGGCGCACCTGGAGAAGCAGGATGAAATGAAATGAGAAAATAAATGCGGGAATTGAAATGAGTGAATGAATGCATATGTACAAGGAGATAAAATACGTGGACTGGACATGTTGGCAGCTGGAGAAGAAAGAAGAAGATGTGCTGGATAAAATGGAGATGTGGAAAAAGGGACAGGTAGCCTGGATCCAGAAATACATGGAGATGAGGATGAGGACGAGGAAGAGAAATGAGGATGAGCAGACCGTCAGTCACTCCTATTTGGTTGTAAATCCAGGTGGCTTGTTAGGCAAACCAGTTCCAGAAAATCCAGAGATCCAGGGATACTCGCTCGCCCATTAATCGAACATACTTACAGTTACTAGGAGCGAAGCCCAATCTCCATCTCCTTCCTTGGCAGAGTTACTTTCTCCTGGAGAAGAGCAGAGAAAGCTGGAGAAAATCTTTAGAGCTTAAAAATGTTAAATCTATGTGTATATGTGTGTGTCTGTGTTCTTGTTCAATTCCCTGTTTGATTCCATTGAATCTTCTTCTCCTGCTCCTCTCGCCTCGTTCGTCTACCTAGTCTAGTCAATAGATGTGGAGAAAATGTTGTTAAATCTTCTACTCATTTGTTTCATGGAGAAAGTCCTGGAGAAAGTCTGGGTGGAATCCAGTGAGCCTGAAAACTCAATGATGATCACATTAATTTTCACTTGAGCGCAATTCCATGGATCTCCGATCATTATTTTTGCAACATTCTCTGGCTCCCTTTCTCCAGTTTCTCCAGTACATTTTCTGTCTTTCTCTTGTCCAATTGATCGGTGGAGAATCCGGAACCGGGGAAACATCCTCTTGTTTCACAACGACAACAACAACCAATTTATCGGCTGGAGAAACGGCCAAGGTCAAGCAGCTCGCAATTCCAAGTCGAATGCATACATATAAATACATGTACATTGTACATGTGTACTCTTAATCCAGGAGCTTGTAATTCCCGGGAATAGTAATGCCGGACAAAAATTAAGGGGGCTTCTTTGCCCTCGTCCATCCGTCTCTGTCTTAGTTCCGGGTAGCGTCCGTCTTCCACTTGCCTAATAAAAAAGTGTATAAAGTGTGCCATTTTTTCCCGTGGAGATGAAGAATACCCTGAAAATGATGAATGATGGAAAAATTAAAAATTTTAATTGGACATTTGTGGTTTTAATTGTAAATTTCAGATCGTGAGGCGGATCGGAGTTGAGGGCGCGGACAAGACGGCCTGAAATATGTTTTGGCGGGAGCTGTCGGTGGTGGCGCAGATCACGACACAGCCGAGCAGCGTCTACCTCGTCGGTCTCATCCTCATCCTCGCCACCGTCGTCTCTCCGCAGTGAGTGTCCAACTAAGAGTTACCTTCCCTGTAGTTAATCTACATGCATAATTATCCGAATTTAGCACACTTGTTTCTCACCGTAATTAGTCATCAGTCATCCGAGTTAATTTTCCAGCTTCCCTTACTCTCTCTCTCTCTCTCTTTCTTTCAATTTTGTTTTAATGTCCACCCTTAAATATTGCCGGATAATTAAAAAACAGCCGCAGACTTTCTTTTAAAGAAACTTTTTGTCTAATTTCGACGCCGGTTGAAAAATTTATGCAAAACCCCCACCCGAGTGCAAAATTCAATCAGCTAATTACCTCCACGAACAGGAAAAATAAGGAAACTTTCGTGTACCAAACTCCCCGAAATTGTCCGAGCAGGACAAATTTACGTGACGTGACATGACCTGACAGGAAGAGACAAGACGAGATGATGGGACGACTAGACGACCCGCCAAAAAGAAAGTGCGGAACATTAGTTGACGTGAATGTACTGTACTGGAGAGGAAGGCAAAGAAGTTGAGCGTCCTCATTGATTTTTGCTATCTTCTGCATTATTGTTCCATGATGATGATGGTGATGATTATTATTATGGTAGATTTGTGTGAAGCATTTCAAGTTGTTTTTCGAACCAAGTTTTACTAGTAAAAGAGAGAGAGAGAGAGAGAGGGATGAGATTTGGCATTATTATTATTATTAGAGAAATAATTATATTATGAGTAATGTGTGGTTGATATGTGATGTGTGAATGTTGAATTACAGTGGAGCGGATAAAATAAACTACCGGCAGAGAGAAAAGCAAATATTGGATGAAATTTTAGGAGGGACTTACGACAACAAAATTCGCCCTTCTGGTGCTAATGGAACCGGTAAGCCTAAATCAACTATTTATTTACTCTATTTCTCTCTACCCATTCCTCTCACCATTCTTTACCAATACTACTACTACTCTAATAGTCTAATACTAATGCTAATACATTCACATTGGGAATATTATCAATTTTACTCCAACTAACGAATAAATACAAATAGACTTGAAAATAATCAACAAGGGGAATAAATAATTATCTATCTACTAAAATACATCCACGATAGATACTACGTAAATACGTAAATAGTATGGATTTATTCCATGTAAATCCTCCGCTTTAATATGTCTAAAGTTTCAGGAACAACAACAATCAACAAACATCAGGATGATGAAATAACAAAATTTCCTATTTTGCTCCAGGGCCCTCCACACATTTACTTTTTTTGTGTAGATAATTATTTAACCGGCATGTCCATCTAGATACTTGATATGACTAATGATTAACCAACCGATTTGGGGAAATTTACAACACCGACATTATTTTTTAAAATACACGTTTGTTTCTCGTTTCTCGTCCTCCGTCTAAAATAGAATATTTTAATTGCAGAATTTGCTCCAAATTTTTAAATTCATTCAGAAATAATATACTGCAGAAAAATTGCAAAAGTCGATTGTGTTATAAAAATGCAGTCTAATTAGTGAAGAAAGAGCAACCTAGTCTAAATTACAGACAGTTTTTGTAATTTACACTCGAATTTAATTAAAATTAGTAATTTAATTAATAATTAATATTATAGAGCCAGATTTTACACTGTACATTCTACTTTTCTGTATAAGTAAATATAATACGTACAAATATAAATATAAATACACTACGTACATTTATTTGTAGATTTGCTGATTTTTTGGCAAGCTGTGAGTGCAAAATACAACATTGTCATAAATGATGATGACAGGCCAAGGATTTCTGCAAAATATTTTTATCTGTACTATACATCCATAGTTGTGCGTACAAACAGACTGGCCGACCGTTAATACATTTTTTTTTGTTTAAATGAGCTCAAATGGTTGGTAGACAATTCGTCGTAATGTGTTGATATTTTTCACAGCGGTTACCTCGACATTTTGATGCAACGTCGTCGTCCTCCCATTTTTTTACAGGATTTAATAAGAGAGTTAAAATATTACGGTTTGTATTATTCAAATATGGTTTCTGCAAAAATAAAAATGTATCTACGCCAGGTTGAAAAACGAAAAAAAACCAACTTTTTGCTATTTATGAAACATTTTTTCATTTTGTTTTCATTTCGTCAAAAACAAGCAGATGGATCCTCATCAACAATCAGCTTGACGACGGTGTAAAAAAAATATACGAATTTAGTCCAAGGTACTCGTGCATTTCATCAACATGTCATGTCATGTGATGTGATGTAGTCTGGAGAAAGTCAAGTAAAAGTTGGAGCAACTTTCTCCCAACAAAAAAGGGTGCGGGGAATTATGACGACTGTTTTATGATTATTGTTGCTATTAGCCCTGGCGATGCGATGCAACGCAATGTCATGGAAATGGCTGGAACACACGCTTCAACTTTCTCTGACTTTCTTTTTTCGGCTTCATTGCCACCATTCTAGTTCTCATCCTCATCATCATCAAATCTAAACGTGAGCCCTACTTTCTCCGGATTTATTTACACATGAAAACAACAAGTGCATGATATGATATGTAAAGCTCCTTGTCGTTGATTTACGGGCAGCTATAAAAAAACCTGGAGAAAAGGGCTCAAAAATCAGGTTTTTTGTAATAGACTGGAGAAAATGAGTGACTGCGATTCAGAGTCCCGATATTTCAAGGATAGCTAAACTTTCTCCCGGGGAAAGTTGGACCCTCCCGCCTGGCGGCTGTCAATGTTCTTGTCAGAGTATATACGTATGTATGTATGTATTTTGATGGCGGGTTTAAAAGAAAACAATTTATTGCGTTTTGTCCGCTTCTCCGTTGGACGAGGGGACGTTGAGCGCCGTCTGTCAAACCCGGGATTTTCAATTGAACGGGGGAAAAATTGACCAGGAATTTCGGTCGGTGGTGAATGGCAAAAGGGGAGAGAAGTACACGACTTTTTCTGTCGCGATAAATGTAAGTGGAAAGGAATCATCGTCAAACCAAAGCAACAACTATTGTATGTACAAGTCTTTGATGTTGTTGTGAAGAAAGCAGGGCAAAAAGTGACGGGGACGTGAAGGAAGGAAAGAAAGCAAGAAAAATAGAGAATGTAATATTAAAGTAGCTAGATTGACTTTTACGCATCCATAGAGAATATCTCGACCGTGTGTGTGCGTGTGTATATGTATTTTTATGTGTGTGAGACTCGACTTGGAATCGACGACGAGTGAGTGAGTGAAAGAAAGAAAGAGTGAGTAGGAAAAGTGTGCTTTCTAGAATTGATTTTTTTAAAAAAAACTAAATCCTTCTCCATCCGATAGATCGTGATGTCGCACTGCACCACCAACACAGCAAAGTACAGTACGGCCTCAAACCAAATAAAAAGCAAAAGCAAAGCCGTGGAGAAAGCAGCCCTTTCACTTCCACTTTCACTTCTTCATCCTGCTTTTTTATCCATTTTCTATACGCGGCCCTCTATCTATCCGTCTATCCATCTATCTATCTGTCTGTCTATCTATCCAACGAACCATCCATCTCTCCGACTTTCCCCGCTTTCTCCAACTTTTTCCCGATAGATATTGAGCAAACGGCTGGAATTTTGTTTTGCTCCAACTGGAGAACTGGAACAACGGCAAGTATCGAGCAGGTTGGGCGCGAGTCTATAGTCTATACATTATACATGTAGGTGAAAGTCCAAGTCAAAGTCCCTCCTTGAAAGGGCCGAGTACAATAGTTAACCCAAGGAAAACTAAAGCGACTTTCCCCACTTTCTCCACAACTTTCTCCCGGTACTTTCGCCCTGGTACAAACAAGTCCTTGGTCGCACTTGGCGACTCTACACGACGACATTTGTATTGGAGAAAGTAAAAGTGAAAGCGAGGAAGCTCCGGCTTTCACCATTCAATACCAAATACATGTGGCAACTAGCTTCATTTGTCGCCCAGTCCAGTCTCCACTTTCTCCGGCCAAAACGGGACAGAGAAAGTCCTGTATTTTTCTAGCCCGCTTTCTCCAGGCCCTTTTGCGTTGTCCATGTATGTACAATAAATGGAAATGTATTTGGATTTGGATGAGAGGATGATGACGATGACGTCCTTCCTCAAAATAGAGCCTCATATTCAATATTCAATGCCTACGATTTTTCCACGCGGTGGATGGATGAACGGACGTAAATAGTATTTGATCGATCAATCCATAATTCAAGTGGAACCAGAACCAAAACCCGAACGACGCACTACTTTCTTCTTCGATTGTACGACCGATGAATAAATATTTTTTTCTCTCTATATTTTCATTTGCTCTTCTTCTACTTCTTTTTTTTCGTCTTATTTTTCTGCGCTTGAATTACAAAGTCCGTGTCTCGCTCCGCGTGGACAATAGAGAGATACGGAGAAAGAAAGTGAAGCGGGGATGAGTTGTCTGTCACTCGACTCTCTCTCTCTGTGTCTCTGTCTCTCTCTTTTCAAAAGTATTATTCAAACAAGGACTTGAGAAACTTGTCCGTGGCTCCGTGTGTAACTTTCTCCAATTTTTCTCCATACACTTTCACTTGACTGGAGAAAGCGCCTTGTTCTCATCCTCCTTGTTTTCATTGTCGCTGTCGTCATCAGCAGCAGCAGAAGGAACGGGAGAAAGTGGAGAAAGTCAGTTGGGGAGTTCGCAGCGGGAGTTTCCTTTGGGGATTGGAAACTAATTTATTCATTGGATTTTTTAGTTGTGGATTTGATGCATACATGAATGCAAAATACGACCTTTCTCTTTCCTCGTCGTACTTTCTCCTGCGCACATCACAACACAACAAAACACAACACAACAAAACAGAAGAGAAGAAACTACAGGATTCGATACAAAGGGGGGAAGAAAACAAAAAGAGGGAGTGTTTACAAGTCACCAGAGTATAGCTAATATCCAGCATAGATATCCCTGGATGCAATATGAATGAACGAACGAACGAACGAGTGTTCCATCCATTTTTCGAAAAAAAGGAACAGATAAACAGACGGAGAGATGAATTTTTTTCTTGTGCTATTGGCATTTAATACTTTGACATGACAATGGCAGAGATATTATTTTCTCTAGCCTTTCAGCAAATGGAGAAAGTGAGAGAGAAAAAAGAGAGAGGACTTGCTTTCTCCTGCTTTCTCTATCTGTGGCTTCTTGGCTGAATATTGTCTGTGGAAGAACCGGAGAAATTGGAAGGAGCAGAAGAAGAGTTTCGAATAAGCATATAAGTTGGATTCACGCCGAGAGAATTCCTGGGTGCATTTGAAGTATTTTCCCTGGATTTTTATTTTTTCCCCAGTGTGTGAACCAGAGCAAAATAATATGTGTACACACTTTGTGGGTCGTCGTCGTCGTCAATTGACAAGACGGGGGAGGGGGGAGGGAAAGAGGGAAAGGGGGTGGCTCTTACTCTATGGATTAAATATGTACCTCCATTTCATTTCTTGGTCCTTCTTTCTTTACCTATATAAATCCTCAGTTGCTCTTTTTCCGGTCCCAGAGGCTTATAGACCAAACTGCCGATATGCGCGGGCCCGCATATTTTTTTTATTTTTTTTAAATAGTGAGGGCGTTTCCGAGTCCTATACAGACCGCTCTATGACCGACATGGGCTGAGAAATCGCCGAAAATCCAAAAAACCGGTTAAATTTCGG
>JAQIVE010005545.1:0-12741 GCA_034698285.1 Sminthurinus bimaculatus | reverse complement strand
GAAACGGAGAAAAAACCTGACTTTTGTAATATCTGCCATTTGTCTCCTTTCCTTTTTGCAAGTGTGCTTGCTTGCTGCTTTTCATCGCCGGATGAAAACCTGGATCTAAGCTGAAAGAAAGAGTTGAGTCTCGTCTTGACTCAACTCTTTACGATAAAATATGTAGTTGCAGGATGTTGAACACTCATAATGCTTTTTTCACTCCTTTCTTTTTTTGTTCTATATCATATATGGAAGAGAAAGATGAGGATTTTTTATGAGGATAGAGAAAGGGAAGGAGAGGAAAGGAAAGAGTCTCCAGTGAGTTTTAGCCCACGCATTACACTGTCATAAAGACAGATGCACACACATTCTACGTCGACTTATCCGGACAGAAACTGCTTAACTGGTAAATGTGAGAAGGATGCACCCGCACCAGCATTAGGCCGCTACCATTTCTTCCTATGTACAAGTATAGCTTCACATTTCACATGTACTTGTACTTGTGTGGCTTTTTTCTCATCATCTTTTTCTTGTCTTTGTCTTTCCCCTCCTTCTTGGCCTCCCAAAGGCTTACAAAAAATGAATCCGGAAGCATCAAAATAGCCGTATAATAAAATCAAATAAAAGACAGCATCTGGATGTGTTTGGATTTCTCGTGGGCCGACAGAGAAACTATATAGAAAAGGATGTCCAATGTTCATAATACATAATACTGTATGTTTTACCTTGTCACCTTCATTTTACTCCATGAATTTTGTTCAAAGAAGGCAAAATTCATGCGCAATCTGGACAATAAATGGTAATGGTGACGATGATTGTTATTACCATGATGCGAGATATAATAGAGCAATAACGCAATTTTATTCTCCCCAAAAGTCTCGTCATCCCCCTTATTTATTCATTTATTGTGACACCTTTTGGAGCAAAGGCGGGTTTCCACCTAGAAAAAAAAATTCCTTTGACGTCCTTTCTTTTGACATTTCCTGTGTTGTAATCCACTTCATCTTGTATCAAAATTCAGCCTACTTTTTGACCGGTTGTGCAATACATACAGATTTGCAAAAATATGGTTTGGAATTCGCAATTCAACAAGAAGAAGGTCAAAACTATACCTACACATAATAAAATTTTGCTAGTCTCCGATTTGATTTGCTCCGCGTTCGTTTTTTGCGCTAGGACAAAAGCATGCCTAGTTTTCTTTCATTTCCGAAACTTTTACAAGATAAGATAACACAATATGTATAATGGCTATATATAAAGAAGCTCCCGACTTTGTTTTGACTATGGTCTTCTTTGTTGTAACTTTTACAAGTTTCTTCCTCGTCTATGGAAATTTAGTTGAGCTAACTAACTAAGCAACTTAGTACTTACTACCTCGTTACTTCATCCGTGTCCATGTCCTTCTTTTCCCGTCTTTTAAACTAGACTTGAACCTTGTCCCCTTTATATACTATGTACGGTGGTTCTTAAGAACTTTTGAAGAAGTAAAGCCTACCTGCCCCTAGTTTTTCTTTCATTCCCTGATTTGTACGCTACAATAATTGTATTCTCTTCTATATGTATGTACATAATAGTCAAATACCTGACTCAATTCTTTCTCCATTAGAGTCGAACTACTCAAGTGGGATGGTTTTTCTTTCTAGTTAAAGAAGATAATTACCAGTACCATCTACCCTGTATTATGTATACAATGTACATAAATATATGTATACATACCATGGTACGGTACAATGAGCAAAGAGGAATGTGAGAGGCAGAGAATGAGGAACCAAAGGAGTGGAAAATTGTGCAAAAAACTTGTTGGTTATACTATGCAGTACTCCTCCATACTTTTACCTTTTACCGTACAGTAGGATACAAAGTAGACACGTACAACTATTTTATGCATGTATGTATATAGCAAAAACGAGTGGGTTCGCGTACAAAATACAATGGATTCCTACCCTATATAAATATGGGCATTCTTCTACTGCTCCTTGTCAATGTGCTCATCATTAGCCTCCCCATTTTCTCCACGAGTTTTGGGTCAAAGATCCAACTTTCTGTCTCCATAATCCATAATATGACTGCATGTATGTTTCCTTATCCTAAATTTGCATAGTCTGTTGTATTTTACAACACACAATCAGATCTAATGAAATCCAAAGCACCCATATGCACATCTGCATATGTCTGTTTATATAGGCAATACTTACAGCAAAAGGATAGCAGTGGCAATCTTTTTTGTGTTACTGAGAAGGGATGACATTGGAGACATTCAAAGAATGCCAAAAAGAAGTTTTGTTCCGAGACTCGTGTGTTGTGTTGTGTTGTGTTATGCGTACTCTTCGCTTTCTTTCACTACGAGTTTCACTTTGTGTTTCAACGCACTTTGTGTACACTGTACACTGCACACTGTAGATACATACAGTGGAGGCTATAGAGTATAATGTACAATGTGGATGTGGGTATTTTGGCAATATGGGCGATTGTGTTACACGCAGGAAAAAACATGAGTTAGTGCCGCCAGCCTCCGTGGTAATGGAACTAGAGAAGTGTACTAGCAAAAAAACAGGAAGACGAAGACGGAGAAGAAGAAGAGGATTCAGATCGAGAGGCTGTAGATTTTTTGGCGAGGACTTGTTTCACGCCTTTCTTCCCATCATTTAGCAGGACGACGACAGAAGACAGAGAGCGAGAGAACAAGAAAGAAAGAGAAGGAGCGAAAGAAGACAAAAGCTTTCGAGTGACTGAAAAAAGGTTAAGATTCGGGCGGTATAAAAAGAAGGTGATGACAGACGGGCTAGGAAAAAAGTAAGGAAACGAAGAGCAGACCGTGCGTAATTTTTTTGCTGCCTTCCATACGTGATAAGATGTTGCAAAAAAGGAAAGCTAAATATGTGGAAGGTTTTGCAAAAAAACTTGCTGCTTGAGTGTACCGTGTAATAATTATTTTACATAGTGTACCGCGTACCCACGGGAACTTTCCCTCATAAAGAAATGCACACAATACAATTGCATGGTACCCAGTAAAGCTTGGATTAATTTTGGAAACTTATTGAAGGGATTTTGTTCATTCAGCTCAAAGGTCAATTGAACCTAAAGAAATGAAGCAATTAAATGGTTTGTCTGGAGGAAATTGCCTTTATTACATAGGAATATTATATAGTGGAAAGGTCGCTCTATATATACGTCGATGTTTCACACAATAAAGAACGTTTGTAAGCAGGAATACAAGAGTTACTCAAGGAAAACCTACGTGTCCATTCTAATTTTCTCCCTTGGCTGATGGCTTGACTGACTGATCCAACTTGGCTTTTCTTCCTCAACTTTTCCGTCTTAGTCCAATGTATTCAGTCGAGACATCCAGCAAACGAAATTACACATAATGTACTTTACTTGCAATATAATCTATGGAGAACTCGTCTCTTCCTGGAAAAAAATCCTCCCACTCACTGTATACATATGTACGGTATATACACATTATTTTCTGTCTCTACTATTTATTTCCCATAGTTACTCTACTTGACTTGACTTTACAAAATACTTGACTTGATCGTCTCATGAGGCGACCTTCGAGCTCCTAATAATAATATGTGTAATAGGTACAAAATTAGTTTACCAATGCTATCACAACTTCTACGAGGCATGAAATTAGATTAAAAGCCGGGACATTTGCCTTTTTTGCCTGTATACTGTATATTATAATTGGACTACATTGTGTAAAGGCTCCAAGCTTTCTCCTTTTACTCTTCTGGCTAACTATTATCTTCCAACTTGATATTATGATACTCCAGACACACACACACATACACACACAACCAAATTTAGTCTATAATATATGGAACGTGAATAAGTGTATTATGGCTGGGACAAAAAATTTGCAAAGTTCTACATTACATTATCATACGATATCGTAGGTACAATGTACAATCACATGTGCAATTCTGCCAACTTTTAGCAAAACTCCTTGCAATTTTCCCAGCAGGAAACTATTCGTATAATGAAATAATAATCAGGCTCAACTACTTTACAGATATGTACATACATACACATTACGCACATGCATATATATCAGTAGACTACATGGGGTATGTATAAAATATTAGCATATCATAGTGACTTTGGCGTACGATTAAGTAAAACATGAAATTATTGTACAATATATACTGCCATGTGGGCGACCCCATAAGATGTTGTAATATTACACCCCCTATTTCTATGCATACATATATTCGCGATTTCAACTTTTTCTTTCAAGAAAAGTTTGAGGGTAGGATGAAGAGATAGGAGAAGACGATCATCATGATGATGGTGGTCATAAACTAGTTAATAACGAAAACTTGGCCGCATGCATCTTTTATTTCACGTTAATGCTAAAAAATTGGCCTTACCCAGTTTCGTATCAGGGGAGTGCAGCTTAAAGCTAATATTCCAAAGCACATGTCCAAAGTACACCTACAAAGACAAAGACAAAGAAAAACTTGCCTCAAAGTCAAAGAAAGGTAGGAGACAATTTCAAGTCAAAACGGGGACTTTAATAACAAAGTTTGACAGTTTTCCACAATGGATGTGACAAAATCTGGGAAAAAATCGTCAGTATATAGTCGTTCAACGTTGAATGCCAAGCTTCTCTAATGACATAATCTAAAATAAAAAGCTATATTTTTTCGCCTTTGTAAAGTACAAAAGCAATGAAATTAAATTAAAAGGGGAGATTCCGTATATTTTAAGTTGGACAAACCAAATAATTAATCCAAAGGTTCATATCTCCAAATAGGGGAAAGTGTCGTTAGGGCTCATCCTGCTGGGAAGGAGCTTGAGAATTTCAAATAAAATCTCGTCCTCGACAACTTTTATTGTTCCCTCAACAAAGTATATCTATACATATATGTATATGTACATGCATGCGTGTACAGTGTACAATGTACAAATGTAAACGCAGTTTTGGTGACTGTGATTTGAATGCGACTTTGACTGTGAGTGTACGTACAATGTACATATGTAGTAAGCGTGTGGTGTATAAAGCTATTAAGTTGGCGAGGAGATTTCGATGGGGGAAATTTATCTGTATGTGGTGCATCGAGCAAGGAAGTAAATAGCGGGAAAGGATGCACATACAGTGATATGGCCGAGCCAAAGCCAAAGAAGCGGCTCATTCGTTGTTGGTTGGTTGGTTGGTTGAGGTTGAACAGCTATTCAGAGGTTTTATGGGGCTTACGTTAGATTTTAAGGGACTGTGCATCACTCCACTTGAGTCTGAAATATACACAATATATACATGTACGTACGTACATACTCCATACTTTACAATACGATATTATGTAGTCGGGGAAAATTGGGAAAGTAGGGAAAGTACATGGTTGAAACATTATGCAATTAACTCTCAAGAAAGTCTTCTCATCTCCCCTTTGTCCGCCTTGTGCCTCTTCCTCATTTTATTCTCTAATCTACCCCTGAAAGAAACCTCAACTTGGTCGCAACTCAACTCAACTCAACTCCAACTTGTAGACGAGGAGGAACTAATAGAATTAGAGAGATAGTTGTATGCCACGACTTCAATGTACAGTTTAACGAGAATGCCAAGATCTACATATACATAAATGGGTGCATGTATGGAGAATAGGGAATGAAGAAAACCATCAACTGGGTTATGATTTATGTACTTCATTATAGATTCTGTGGCTTCATTATGGCTTGGGTAATGGCCAATTTCCAGGGATAAATGGCTCATTAAATTTTTGGCTCTTCTTCTTCTTCATCTTCTCCTCCACTGCTCCCTCTTTCTCTCCTTTATGTCCATGTCTCTTCTCTCCATGTATTTTGTCCCTGTCTCTCTGTTTGTCTTGGTGACTCTTCTCTATGTACAATGTACATACATCGGACTATCCGCTCAATTGATAGTGATATTGATATTGTCAAGGGTCGGAATTTTCAATTTCAATTGTGTTCAAGTGTTCGAGGATAAAAAATCGGGACTTGTTTTACTAACTAATTTTTATTCTCATGCCCGCTCCTCCCTACAAGTTTATTTAATGCGGCTTCCATTAATACGACCTTAAGTGGATTTTTACTTAAAGAAACAAGCACTTTCTGATTTTGTTTAAATGAAAAAGTTTTTTTCAAGGAAGTAAAAACCTCCGTAACGTTTAAAATTAAATAATGTAACAAAGATTAATTGAATATAAAGCAAAAAGAACTAGCTATGTATGAGGACTACTTCGAAGAGAAATAAAATGCTCAGGATCCTGTCTAATTTTATTTTTCTTTGAAGTAGTCCTGGATTTTGTCCCCCGTTTGACCCAAATGCCTCAAATTGTGTAGAGAATTAACTTGAGTTCCATTCTTTGCCTTCTCCCTCTTCTTCTTCTTCTTCGTGATTCATCGATATGTCACATGTCCGAAGGTCAACTACTGTATTGATGAAATTTGCGAGGATCCTCAACCCGCAATTGACAAAGATCCTTTGCAAAGTGTGACCGTATGTACGTACGTATGTATATTTACGTGTACAGTACAGCTGGAAATGAAGAAGAAGGAGGTGGATTGGGTTAAGGAGGGGTATAATAGAATTCCAAGAGTTTTTCCCGGTTCGCTGAGAAATTTCATCTCTATACTTGTTTCTTTCAACCAAAGTCACAGTCGCAGTCGCAGTCAAAGTCAAAGCAAAGGCAAAGGCAAAGGCAAAGGCAAAGACAGAGGCAAAAGAGAAACTGAGGACAGATGAAAGCTGGAGAAAAAAGAGGGAGAGAGTAAATAATTCAATATTGGATTTTGGCTTTTCATCTCCTTTCCTTTTGCTCCTTTTTCCTTCGACCTCCTCCTACTCTTCCTCTTGTTCTTCTTCTTGTTTGAATGATCGACTTGAGGTTTCCTGTTTGTTGTTGTTGTTGTTGTTCTTGCTGGATTTTTTCCTTGGTCTTCTTCTTTTTCTCCTCTGAAACTTTTTGGGGACTCTTACTTTTTCTCCGAGTTTCCTTGTCGTGGCTGGCGTTTGGCGTTTGAGTTCACAATGTCAAGGCATGGTGTGTAGTAGGGTATGGCATGGCATGGCATCAGCCATCAAGATCCAAGTTATGTTATGGGTCGTCGTCTGTGAAGAGGGAACAAAGAGAAAAGGAGAAAGTGCAGGGCCGACTTTGACTGTAAACTGTCGACAAGCATCTGTCTGTCTTTTGTATATGTATACACAATACTTATGTGTGCATCTGTATGTGTTGACTTGACTTGAGAAATGTACATTGTAGCCACACACATAAGTATATATACATACATATTATGTATGTACACGCACCAAAGGCAACCAATCGAGCCGTGAAGGCATGTGAGACGGAGACTGAGCTTGACATCCTATCAATCTCTAGACAATTCCACAATCCACATACATTCCACGTCCCGCGCTCCCGGTGCCTGCCTTGTTTCTGTCTCTCCTTCTGTTCCTGCCTCTACATATATACATACTCTATGTTCACTGTTCTCTGTTTCCTGCTTTCTGTTCTCTGCCGGCTCCTCCACTTTTCTCTGTTGATGGAAGCGGGCAAGGGAAAAAGTCACTTTGATTGAGTTTTTTATCTGATAGGCATACCCTACATAATATATATACTCTGCCGAACTGAACTGAACTAAACTCAACTGAACAAAGTATGTATGTGCAAGGGAAAGAGAACCAAGTGTTTGTTTCGGTCGGTTTTGTGGCTATTTTTTATACAATATCGAGATAAAAAATATGTATAAAAAGAAGGAAACTTTTCTCCATTTGCCAACCCATTAAACTGTATTTCTCGTTTTGTACTCGCAGTCAGCCTTTCCCTTTTCTTTGCCTTTTGTTTTTTATGAGTCATCGTCCTCGTCTCGATTTTTGACGGCGATTTCAATCTTTCCTGACGACAATCTTGTCGTGACGGTTTTTTTCGGGGGTGATCGAATCAAATTACAATATGTGACACCCGCTTGTTGGCTGGTTTAGAATCAAATTTAGAACGAGGATAAATTTAGCTTATTGTGCCCTTAAATTTTATTTTTTCCAGCGTAACACGATAATTTATCTGTCTACTCTAGTAAAGTTTTGACACCAAGTGTGGAAAAATTCACAGCACACTGAACGAATGAAAATCTTCTCAAAATAACATGCTACTAATTAACTTGGAGAAAGTAGTGGAAGGGGGTTCATCTTATTTTTGGTTAGACAGTATAGTACAAAATACTGATGGTGAAATCGAACGTAGTGCATCAATGCACGGAATCTATTTGAGGATAAGAAGGGCAATTTATTGCTGACACATGTCACTATATACTCTTGACAGCAGTCATCTTCATCTTCATTGCCATCATCACCGTCATTGTCAATTTAAGTGCGACTGTCAACAACTTTATCATCGTCATGGCCATCGGCAATCTTGACTGTGTTCTAAAGTCGTCGACTTTCGTCAAATGAAGAAATAAGATTACTTATCACTTTTAGTCACAATTAAATGCTTGTCTTCTCCTTTCAAGATGAACCTCAGTGAGCATCAGGGAAATTTTAGTGGATAATAAATGAAGGGCTATTTTTATCTCCAAAAGCTTTAGACGTTGATGCGTTTTAAAGCGTCATTATTGGATGTAATGTGTTGTGATTGAGTGGTGTCCAGAGACCACAGAAATCTCTTTTGTTTTCTCGTAACTCCTACAAACCACAGTTTTCTTATGTAAACACACAGATAGCCGTTGAGAAAAACCTTTGCCCATTTTTCTTCCGTATACCTACTGATACACACTTTGCTGAAAGAGAAGCGATTTTGCTTTCTTTTCCCGTCTCAACCTCAAGGTGATGAATACGTGCGTGTCCAATATTTATGTTATGTGAGCCGAAATGGATCTTCTCATTACATTACATTACATGTAGTGCCACACATGGTACAGTATTCATATAGATATATAATATATAACCATATAGCTTGGCACACCTTACACCTCACCTTACCACAGAGGAAGAAAACAAAGCAAAGCCACCTTCACCTCAAGCCGTTTCCCCTCCAATAATTTTCTTCACCCAAGATGAGATGTTCCTTTGACCATTTCCCATTTTTCTCTCGTCTTTTACGGCATCAGTTTATCTGTAAGGACTGAAGAAAAGTTTTTCGTTCCTTTTTTAAACACTTTCTTCGCCATTCTCCTGTAGTAACCACTAACGATGATGTTGCACTTGGAAAGACAATAAAAATACTAGTTTTGCTATATGTAGGTTTTTGTACCTACAAGATTTAGTTTCAGACCTTTTTCTGTAGATACGTATCTTCAGTTTGTTTTATTGTTGTCTCTCTCTCTCTCTGTCCCAATGACTTGCTCAAATTTTGAAGAAAAAGGTGAAAATACAATACAAAGGTGTAATGACAATTGTTTTGCCAATTATTGTCTGCTTTTGTTCTACAGTTCAATACATACAATGAACGCCAACAACAAAAGTATTATCGTTAAGACCAGAATTAGCTTGAAAATTTTCCGAAAACGTACATGGATATTCCTTTATATTCCCGACAAAAAACCGGGCCAACTTGATGAAACGAACAAAATTGTAAGCGAGCATAAAAGTGAACGGTTTTTTGACTCACAATGAGCTTTGTCTTGCTTTTGTAAAATAAGAGAGAGAGAGAGAGCGATGGAAACAGAAAAGTCCTTTTCTCCCTCGCGTTGCTCACTTTTTATTCTATTTTGACGGGCTGTTCAAATGCCGATTGGCAATTTTTCAGCTGTATAGCTTTCGAATCGGTGTTGTTCTTTCCGCTTTTGTCCAAGTCGCTCCCCTCCCAGTCGATCCCATTCTGGGCTAAGTTCTAGTCCTAGACTCGGGTTCTATATAGGCTCTTCACTCTTCAGTCTTCAGCCTCTTGAGTCATACATTAGATTGTTGATTGTGCCTTACTTTGTACTGTTGTATGTCTATGTCTTCTCTTACCCACAGTTTTATACCCTTGCTATCTGTTACTGGGTGTTCACTTTTTACATGATATGTAGTACAGTGCATAAAGTCGTGTGTGTGGAAAATGTCCTTTTTTTCCTCTCGTTTTCGTTTTTGTATTTTCCCCTATATACTTTCCTCTTCGCCTCAACACTCGCGGGCTGTCTTGGCTCCTTTGTCATATTATCCAATTTCGACTCAATCCTTTTCCCCCAGAAAGTGACTCAAATGTTCTACTAAATCAATATAAAATCATCATGCCAGAGGCTTCTTCCTCCTTCTTTCAAATGCTTTCTCTCCATATACTCATTCCAGTTTTAGCCTTCCTCTCCTTTCCCTTTTTTCTCGGTTCCTTTGGAGTGTTTTCTTCCTTTTGGTTCAAACTTTGAAGCCTCTTTTCATCCCATCTATACCGTATTATTATTTTCTTTTCATTCAATTTTATTTTACTTTTTGTATGTTGTGTACAATGTACACTGTACACTCATAGCTGTGTAATATCCTGCATTGTGATTGGGATTGTGAATTGTGAACCGGACTCAACTGTCCTTTTTCTATTTTTCTTTGTGACTCTGTGTAGGGTGAGTTACAGGCCAATGCTAAAGATGCCAGCGTGCATCTATGTAGTTGAAGTTGAAGGAAAATTGATAGATGTAGAGCAAAGTCTGATTTTTAAAGGACGAAGAAGAATTCTATTTATGTTATTACTAAGACTTATTATGGATCAATGTGCAAGATTAACTTTTTGCAAACTGCGGCAAAAATAGAAAATATACAAGTAAAATGTGCATAGTGATAACCATGTATTGAGTGTGGGGAATTTTGATTTTACAATGTGTAAAAGTCAGCATAATCAATAATCATGTAGGATTGAAATTCCAAATGTAATTTTGAATTTCGAATTTTTTGACTAGATGTCTACGAAGAAGAATCAAGAAACGATGTAAATTGAGCACTGTAATTTCATTTCGATCTCCTTGCTTGATGCTTGTCTCTTTCTATGTGTGTATGTGCACTGCACATGAATGCATGGAAAGAAGCTGGAGTTGTCTAGTTTTGCTTCGTGTCTCACTTTGGAGTTGGACAAATTATAGAGGAAAAGGGAAGAAGTATGTAAAACGTAGGCTAAGTATATGGAGTGGGGAAATGGGTATAGACAAGATTTTTTTCAAAAACGATTTTTTTCTAGGCCCAAAGGTTTTTTCCTTTGTTCGACGTCTCGATGCGTCTTCTCTCTATCCTCTTCATTTGACTCACTTTGATTTTGATTTGATTTTCCGGACAATTTGAATTCGGAATCTTTTATTTTATTTCCAAGTCCACACAACGCATATGTCTCCAGCAGTCTGAGCCTACAGCCTCAAGTGTACCGGTTCATTGGATGATCTGTACCGATATATGCATGTAGAAAAGGTAACGAGGTGAAGAAAAATCAGGGAAATTCCAGATTTTTTTAAAGAATATGCTAGGTGCGCAGAAATTTCTCATTTCTATTTTCATTTCCAGTACGTTTTGTACAGCCCCAAAATACATAGAAGCATTATTAAAAAACTTGCATACATACCATACGTGTTTCAAAAAATGTGCGGAATTTCGGAAATACTGCTAAACATTGTTTGTCGTCTGACATTTTCTGCAGTTTGTACGATACGGTAGTATAATATAGTGTACAACTAAAAGTTTTTTTTGGACCTTAACAGATTTTTTATTTCCTTAAGAAATTATTCTGTGCAAGAAATAATACACAAAAGTTTTTGTTCCAGTCCAATTTTTCCGTGTCAACTTAATGTGTCATAAAAAGCAAAAAGCTGTCAAAAGGAAGGATGAACATTTGTAACACAGAAATGATGAAGATGATGAGTAAGATGAGGATGATGTCTAAACACTAAAGCTGAAGAAACGAAAACAAGGCTCTCTCCGTTTTGATAGCATAGTTCATAAAATAAAGTCTGGATGTATACAAGAGGAACGTCCGACAGAAATAATTAAAATGCCTGTACTAACATGAAATTTTCCTTCCTCCCCTTTATTCACGGGTTCAACTGCCAAAATGTCGACACCCTTAGACAAAACAAAGCTTAACCAGAGAGACAAGGGAATGTTATTGTGTGTATGGTATATGTATTATATAATGATCTTTCTCCGTGCGAAAACAAGAACGGAGTCTGTAGGTTGTAGGTACAAGGCATGTATCCACATGGTTTAGGGATGACATGACAACGCTAAATTTATGGATTCTACTTGGCAAAAGATGAGGCTGCCGCTGCCGCCATCGTTTGTATGCATTTTAATTATGTATCTTGCTTTTCATAAAGCAATAATGACACACGCACAAACGCTCATTTAATCTACATTTGCATGCAGACAGACTCTCAACTCATAAAATAATAGTGCGACAATTGTGTAAAATCCACCATGTAAAAAGGAAAAAGAGACGCCACGTGCATTAGATATTTTATGTAAATATTTTCTTGAATTGACGTGGAGAAAGTAAATTAGTGCAAAAACTCCACCTTCACCAAGAAAAATACTGAAGATATGTGTCACCAATTTTTTCCAGTTCGACACGGAGGCTTATTAGAATTAATGTTTTTATACAAAATCCGCTCATGAAAATCATGTAGCATTGCCATTTATGGACCATGGTTTGGATTTGACGAGCGGTGAAAAATGGTAAAAGCTGAATTAATTGCTGTGCTCATCATACTGATCCTTTGGCAAAAATTGAAAGATGTTCAATTTAATTTGCATTTTTATTATGCTTTTTGTACACTGATTCCAGCCTACTTAATTTCCTTGACTTCCGTGCAAAAAGCTTTAATTTCCAATAGTAAAACTAAAGA
>JAQIVE010005544.1:0-12744 GCA_034698285.1 Sminthurinus bimaculatus | reverse complement strand
CTGCTTCAAAGCCTTCTCTCCCTCTCTCTCTTTCTCTTGTACGTACTCTTGTGTATAATGTATAAGATATGGAAGAGAGATGTTTTATATCAAACAGAAGAATTGCCCCTATTTTTTCCTATATACTTTACACGTATACGGTTCTACCAAAGCCTCTCCTAATTGTATGTACAACAGATGAAAAGCTTTTCTCCTGTTGTTTTACAATATATAAACCGGAGTTTGAAGCTCTCTCCTAAACAATATATATGATCCGTTTAAGTTGTAACTTAACCCGCTCAACTCTACACAGACTTGTATTATTCTCTTCTTCCATTTTTTCTGTATGGATCTATGTATACAAACATTAACTCCTTGATATTGTAGTAAGTGCTCCCGTAGTATTATGAACTATGTATTGTATATATGTATCGATTTCTTTGCCTTTGCCGTCTTCAGGAGTTGCACCTTTTTTACCCCCTTTTAAACAAAAAGTTTCCATAAAGGACAAAGCAACGTATTATGTCTATACTTCTGTATGAAAATCGCACATAAATAGAAGATTTGTGGAGTGATCCATGGAAAAAGTTCATTGTCAAACGTAAAATATTTGAAAATTCCAGTTCTTCCGAACCTTTAAAAATATCACCCCACCTTTTCTATAATACTGTATCAAATTATTTAAATTCGATCCTCAAAGGTTGGAAAATGAAGTATGTACGATAATATGGCGGTTTTCTCTGCCAAAGCAAAAACTTGAAGGTTATTCTTGTCCTTGAGGAGGAAGCAGAAACTTTATAAATGATAATGGTAAAAAGCAATAGTGATAAATAGTATTAATAAAAGCAAAAGTTTTTATATTATTTATCCACTCATTAAATCATTCAAATTATGGCGTCAAAGCATGAAATGAAAAATGAAGGAATGATTTATTGCCAAAACTCTTCCATAAAATTACTTTTCCTTTCCCCCACAATCAATAATCCACCATGTACTTGATTGTATTTTGTAGTGCATACATATGTAGCATAGTTAATACTTATGAGCCATAATATACATTCAAGCTTTTGTAATCCTGTGCTTTTTGTCACTATTAACTCCCAACCTATGTAGGTATATAATATTCCCTGTACACTATAATCTAGAGAAAATTCATTGACGTATGCGTATAATATGTACAATGTACGACATATAACATATACAGACACTCACATGCAGGAAAAAATAGCGCATGCATGAATGTTCAAAATCAAACTCAACGTGAGCGTTTAATGCCAACGTTTAAGGGAGAGCCTATTAAAAAATTATACATAGTAATTTTTCCTGACTAAAAAAATCCTCCCGTGTGGGAAATACACTTTACACGTTGCACGTTGTTGTAAGAGAGGCAAGAAGCAAGCAAGCAAGAACGTCGACGACAGAGGAACGAGAAATAGTAAAGAGAAAAAGATGCTATCTCCACGTTTATAGCTGTGGGCATGACTAATCGATGACATTAACGTGATTACAGCCGCGTTTGACAAAACTCTCCTCTGTCTCTGGCTTTGGCTATGACTCTGACTATGTTTTTCCTTTTCTCTCTCTTTGTTGAATGCTGAATTTGACTTGCTAACAACAACAACTTGCTATAGCATACATCTGATGTAATGTATCGTGCTACGGCATTTGTCTCTTCTCTGTATATATATAATAATAAATACATGATAATATGTTAAGAGGAACGAATAAAATGTATACAATTTGTATGTATATATGCCAGTAATATATTCACTTTATGAATGTGAGATGCAAAAGACTAATAATTGCTCCCCGATCGTACATGCATATAGTATAAAAACAACGGCAGTTCTTTAAAGAATGAATACATGAAAGAAACCCTGGTCTATTACAATAAATATATGCAATATATATCTGTACACATCTCTGTGTATAATAATAAATTACATATGCATGTGTATGTATAGTTAGTAGGGGCATTTATGCATATTGAAAATAATTCGCGTGACCTTTGCCATTGAAAGTAATACCACACTGTGGTTTGTTAATGATAATATTTACGCTTGATTACAGCATGTGTTTTTATCAAAGTGAAGCCGAATAGCGATGCAGGACAGAAAAAGGATAGGACTTTATGCATGTGTATTATTATTATTATTACTATACGCATCGCTTACACAACACTCACATCGCTTTTACAAATTTCTGCCCCGTTCTGTCAACACACACACAAACACAACGCAATGCTTGAGCTTTAACAGAGAGGTTTAACTTTTACCGAAACATCAAACACTTGTTCTCTCTCCGTCTCCTCTATTCTTCTTCCCTCTCCTTTGTTTATTAGTTTGTGCTCCGCCGGTTTTCTGTATGGAGTGGAGTGGAGTGTGGTCAATGGACAAGTTCAAATGCTCGTGAGCATGAGCATGAGTATGTGTGTATTGTGTGTATGTGTATATGCATAGATGTAATTAGCGGACTCGTTTTTGAAGAAGACACTCATGTCTTCCTTTGTCTAGCCCACAGAGAACGAATTCGTTTGTGTTATTTATATTTATAAAAATATATATTTTACAAATGTGAGGTTTCACAAAAGTAGGTATGTGCCGTGTATAATAATGATAAAATGACGATTGTCATGGGCTCATTTTCATTATGATTTTAATGTTATTTATTGCAATTGACATTAAAGACGAATTAAAATTTTTAAAGGCGAGAATCTTTAAAATGTGCATGCATAACATATGTATTTATGTATATTTTGTATAAAGCGGGTTTAAATTATTTAGTACGGTTGGAAGGTTGTAAGGAACAGTTATGGGTTTTCATGCTTCAAACGAAATTATGTGTATGTATGTACAATGCACAGTACATATACATAAATTGAGGAGGGGTGAGGAAATACAAAAATTGTTCAATAAATACAAAGAAAAATAAAAGCTGTACGGTATTAATACATAAAGTTTGACCGTAGCTGTGACCGTGACTGGCAACTTACTTATCAAAACATTTGTGTCAGGAAAATTTGCATGTTTTTTCCAAAAGCAAGTAGGTACCTCCATACACACATGCATATTGTGTCGAGGATGGCAAATTACGAATTATGTAGGATAGGATATAGGATGATATTGTGACTGTACTGTTCACTTTTCACTTTTTTATGCAGGCAATGGTATCTAGTTACTTGAACATTACACGCGATTTTGAGACCACCCCGAAAATAGGAGACAAGTAGCTAATGGATAGAGAATCGCTGTGAGATAAAGAACGTTTTTGCAGGTTTCAAGGTGCAGTTTTTATGCGTACACAGATTTGACGTTAAGTTCACTTTACTTATTTTTCTTGTTTCCTTATCAAAAGTCATATTTTTCTACAAAACGTTTTTGTTTTTATCTTGTTCGTCATAAAATTTTCCATGGTTTTCCATGTATATAGTACCATTTCCATTTTGAGTGTACATTGTGCATATGTAATATGTACTACGAATTACGACCTTGGAACTGGTCAGAAAATTAAAAAGTACATTTAATTTTTCATTCTATTTCTTTTTCCTTATGCGTGGTACATACTTGATTTTTTACTTTTCTATTTATCTTCTTTTTTAAGAGTACCTTATACAGCTTAATATGATTTTATGGAATGAGTGAGAGTGACAGAATATAATTTGCTCTTGAAATTGAACTTTGTAGTACGTATACATAGAGATGGTACAAAGAACAAAGCCAAGAGCAAAATAGGCAGAGAGTGTTGGGGTGAAAAAACTGCAGACGAAAGACAGAGAGTAACTATAAGTTCAGGTTTGATATTTTTGTATGACAAAAGTAATAGAATTTTCCATTTTGTCCCCTTTGAAATCCTACATTTAACTTGAAGTTATGATTTGGTGAGAGTAAGATGGGGAATTATAGGAAGAGAAAACGAGGAGGGGAAATCTTCAAGTAAGGGAAACACATAAGGAACCCCCTTAAAAACTGAAATGACTATTTTATATGTACAACACTTTTTACTGGTACATTGTGTATACCTATAATATAAAACAAAGTATATGTATGTGTTGTACAATAATAAACACGAATATGTATCAGTCAGTTGACTACCTATATATACTATACATTATACATGATGTTTTGGTCATGATGTGCATGTAGCCTTTAAAAAAGAGAAGGAATAAGTATGCAGAATGTATATAGAGAAAGAGAGATGTTACAATTTTTTCTTTGTGTTGACGTCATATCGATCGTTTGGAGCGCATAAAGCTATCCCAAACAGAAATAATTTAATATAATATTGTTATGTCATATATTATTGTTTTACACATTTATCATGGAGCAAAACAAGAATTTCCCCCCGTGCACCATCCAACTATTGAACCATTGAGAATCTCTTTCCTTCCTCTATGAAATTCTCTCAAAATGTGTACAAGAATAAAAAGAAGAAAATAATATGCAATAGACATTCATCTCCCCATATGTAGTATAGATACGGTTGTATCCGCATTATCGTTCTTGAGTGTACTTATTGCCCGTTTTTGAGTGGGAAAAGTGAACCCACATAAGTAAGTAAGTACAAAAAATGGGGAGGGAAAAACTTACACACATAAAGACAGTACTATTGGATTTTATAGGATTTCGATTCAAATGAATGGATACAGAATCTAGATACCAATTCATCCATTCAATCATATCAGCAGAAACAGAAGAAAACATGGATTTCTTGTATATATTGTATGATGTGATATGGCATGCGATTTAACTTTTTCTTATTTACTTATGTAATCTGTTTAAATAAGGATTCGTGTTCTTGACAAAAGCAACAAATCGCAAAAGCATTGTGAGAAAGCAATTTCATACGTTTTCTTACATGCATTTTGATTTGAAGCTGCAACTCAAAATTCGCTTTTTCTTGGATTTTTAGATCAACTCGAAATATTTTAGCATTACAAATTCTAAGGCAAAAGCCATCAATGGAAAGTTAAAAATATAGCTAATAGAAAAAAAACATAATGTTTTGTAAAAGAGGGCCATCTCATGAAATACAGTAATATTGGTAGTAAAGTATCTGAATGGAAGTCACCATGTTCTTGCACTTTTACACACATATTACATATGGCGTATGGTCGAGACTCCGTGGGAGGTGTGTATTTATCACCAAAATTGGTGAAGGGAGGTCTTCCAAGTCATCCAAAAGATTGTGTGTAGTTGAGTATTACAAATTTACTTTGCAAGTGACAAAGTTGAACATTGAACACGCAGTAGGCGTTTTGTGGTGTGTTAGCAAGGAACGTTGAGAAAGAATCCGAGTTGGGTCCGCGAGGGAAACAAAGGAATGGGAAGGTCGAGGGAAAGTGTATGTGTGTGTGTGTGTGTGAGAGAGAGAGAGAGAGTGGATAGCCATGAGTAGAAGTGAGAGACGGATATTCTTTTCCGGGTTGAATGGTACACATGTATCTATGTATGGTGTGGTGAACTAAAAGAAGACATTGAACAAAATCGTTTTGTGACTTTGTCCCTGTCCCTGTTAAATTCTTTACTGATGTACATTACGCACAATGCGAGGTTCCCTTTATGTACGTATGTATTTTGTGTAATGTGTATCTATTGTATAATATTGTCCATAATCCATACGTTTTTAGCTAAAATGTCCTTCCTGGGAGGAAGCAGAAAAAGATGGAAGTTCGCAGAATGGCTAGTGTGTGTACTTAATATCTGTATAATGTGTACTATTATTGCAGTCGTATTGCCAAGGTTTTCCATTAAACACAAATCACAAGTTATTTATGGCCTTTAGAAAAAATCAATAGCCGATAGTGTAGAGTAAATTAATTCTGAAAATATTTTAAACATTTACGTTCTGATGTCAAAATTATGTTTGAGCTTTTTAAACTTTCCAAAAATAAAATTTGTACATTGACTGGGAAAACTGTCTATACATACATGTGCCCAAGATTTAATAGGAAAAGTGTGCAACTTGGATTATGCAACACATCCTTAAGTAGTGTACCCTCTGCACTCTGCACGAACAATTCCGTTTGTGTAGTTATAAAACCTCGGGATGGAGAAAGAAAATAAAAAAATGAAAAGAAGGAGTGTGTGTACTTACTATTGTATACATGTAATAGGAACAAGGAAGAAAGTAAGAAAAAGTATAGGGAATATATATTTTGTCAGTTAGGAAAAGGAGGCAAAAAAGAAAGAAAAATACTGCTAGAAATAGAAAGAAAGTGAGGAAGGTTTATGTTGTAAAATACACATTTATACTGTAGTAGTGCATATATGGAAGCATGGTATGGATATCAGTGGTGAGTGAGAAGTCGTAACGTAAGCGATGTATACTGTATATGTAATACATACATAGTTTGAAATGGATGCACATTGTATATGTACCTACACATAATACAAGAAGAGGGAGAATAGAAAATTGAAAGAAAGTGCTCTTTACTATATCAGTGCTTTTATCTCAAATTGATTTTTGGGGACATTTTTGTTTTTTCCTCTCTGTTTCTTTTTCTCTTTCTGTCTCTCTCTCTCTCTTTCTCTCCGTTTCTGTCCTTCTTCCTTCTTTTCTCCGTTTTTTTTTGATATTTTATTCGTTTTTCACACGACGAGGGAAAAAATATCACACAATTGGATATACAGGAGAAACCTTGGTTGGTGTCTCAAAGCCCCAACACTTACAGATCTTTATACCTTTTGTCTGTCTCAGTTTCTCTCTTTCACTTCATTTCTCTTCTTCTTCCTCTTTTTGTTCTCTCGTGTAAAACTGTTTTCGTGGAGAAAAATTGAAGGGAAGAAAAAACGAGTGTCGACGTCGACACACAGAACAGCGAACAGAGAGGAGGAAGGAAAAAAGAAATTATCATATCCTTTTACGTCCAATTCTATTCCTTTATCAGTTTGGATTGACTTGATCAACTCTGATTTGACAATGACATCCTCATCATCATCATCCTCTTATGTACCAATCTCTGTCTATACACACATTTATAACATGACAAGAACGTGCATGATATGATATCACACTATACATTTCCTACTTTAAACCAATATCGCACAGTAGTCTACATACAACGCTTTTTCACTTTTACACGCTGTTTTACATATTCCGAGATGTCAGCGACGACGCTCAACTTTACAATCTCCATGATCTGCCAAGTGTCGTTTACACACTATGTATATACACACCTTTTAAAAGTGTTTACTCATCCAAAAGCCATTTCAATTTTAAACAATTCACATCCACTTTATTTGCCACAAGTATCTATCTAGATTCCATGCAATAAAATATTTTTTGCTTATGTAACTGAGGCAAAAATATTGAATCAAGCAAATCACATGAGTTGGAATCACATAGGTTTAAAGTTGCATTTCGGTAAAATTTTATTGTTGTTCCTGATGTGCGTTTTACTTTTAATTTAAAACAATGACGATACTATAATTACTCCACGTTTTTTTTGTTTACAGGCCGGTCTCTGCGTACGCCCTTTTCTTCCGAGACACTCAAGCGGCAATCAAAACTCAGAACCCGAATGCTTCGTTTGGAGAAGTTTCAAAAATCGTGGCATCCATGTGGGACGCTTTAGGACTGGATGCTAAATCTGTAAGTTTCTTTAATGCACGCATCTTTTTAAAATGTTATGTTTTATTGTTTTACTCGGCAACTTTTTGCTGCAGGCGTTGGGCATTAGGTATTTTAAATAGACTTTAATATTCAAAATTTCTAATCGATTTTCCATGCAAAATTCTTTGGGTACATCGTATGTACAATGTACATGTATCATGTAAATAGTACCTAGAAGAAGAATAACAAATTAATTTGATGTAGCATATTATCATATACTTCATATATGTACGTCACAAATCCTTTAAAACGTAGAAAGTTGTCGACTATAATAAATGCATAGTAGACACAGACACAAAATAAAGCACAAAATACGAAATTGCATCAAGTTATTTACAAAGGGTACAGGGTACAGTATGGAAGATGGATGCAGTCCGTTAGAAAAATATTTGAAGAATACAATGAATAACTGTCTAATTCATTATTAAAATATTATTGTATGATATGATGATATTGTAAGATATTTACGACACACATTCAGTGTGTCTCCATAACATTATCAAAACCAATACACACACAACCCACACACACACACACATCCATATTCATAATGGTTGGTATTTTTCCTTTTTATTACACATTATTATGTTTGCTTTTATTTGTAACTTGAGGCAAATTGGAATGAAAATGTATGCATTCATTCATCGTATGTACACTGTTCTCAAAATGTACACTGACATGTACATTTTGTTTGTACATTACAAAAATTCTTCTCTTCCTTTGGAATGGCTCAAGTAATATGCGGATAAACAAGCAGAGAACAAAAATGAAGACAGACCATAAGAGAGAGGCAGGAACAGAGAGAGAGAGAGAGAGTGGGAAATTGGAGCTTGAAACATAAATTGAAATTCCTCAGAGTATACAATGAAGGACATGCGAGTTGTAAAACAAAAACAAACAACAATGCATACATACATCCACAGTATGAAGGACTGAAAAGAAAGAAGAGGGTACAGAGAGAGAAAGAATGAAAAGAGAAAGAGGGAAAATGGAGGACATTTCATTTGAGCCGTATTAAAAACATTTTTTCCAAGATGAGTCAGTGGAATTCTGCTCTATAGATGCATGTAGTACATGTACAAAATATACGATTTTTATCCTCTTGTCTCCCTTATAAGAATAAGCAGCGCATATTCTATCATAACATAGCATGTTATTCACAATAACATCTTTATTTCTAAAGGAAAGTGTGATACATATGCAGGTTTAATGATAAGCAGGAAAGAGCAACGGCTCTGATCTGATATGCCATTGTTAGCAACCTGTGTAATAAGTCTTAAAATTATTTGAAAATGAGAGTAAGGTGAAAATCAGTAAAGTAAACTTTTGATTTCTCTCTCTCTCACTCTGTCACAATCTTTCTCTTTCTCCTTTGTTTTTCACTTTCTCTCACTCTCTTTCCTTGTTCATTCCCCTACGAATCAAAATCAAAGTGTACATTTACAGAGTCCCAATTGAATACGAGTGGAAAGTGGAAGTGAGTGAGTATAAATGCCAAGGTAAAAGTAAAGGATGACGAACCCACTTTTTTCAGACCCACAACTATGTACTATGTATTGTATGTTCCTAAATATAGAGAGAGGTAAAAATATGTATGCAGATTGGAATAAAGATAGACAATCCCAGCGTATACTTACTTACATATAGGTATGTATATGAATAGACAATTTAGGGTTTGTTCCTCTTCTTCCCTATTTTTATACATACATACGTTGAATACAATATCTTCTGCCTGCCATTTTGAGGATGACTAGGGGGAAATAAAATACAGGGTAGAATTTTTTATACATATGCAAGTTACACAATAGATTTTATATTCCACGTGTACCTAAATCTGTATATCTAGATACATACTTTTGTATGCACAATATAAAAAAACACATGCATATTACACACACGCAGTAACTGTAACTGTACATGTTTAGCCGAGTATTTAACTGCTTCTTCCTTCTCCATCCTTCTTTTTCTTTATGTATATATTGTAGTATGCAGCATGGACTGCACACAGTGAAAAGAAGTAAAATAGAGATGGAAAGATGAGGGGGAATAAAGTAGTTTTAGTTTTACTTTGTTTTTCAGCATATTTCTCTTGTGAGTTTACTGATTCTAGCCTGGGAAAAGTTTTAAATTAATTTGAGTTCAAGTTTTTATTCCGTAGTTACGACTCTCTCTTTCTCTTTCCCTTCTTCTCTCTCTCTCTCTCTATCTTTCTCCAATGTGTAATACATGTATGTATAAGTTTGGTATTTGTATTATGCACACAGCAGAGAAAACAGTATTTTATACACATTTCTCGCATACAGTTACATCTGTAGAAAATATAATGACTACTTTCACCCTGACAAAAAGTTTGTAAAGTAACATTTTCTCTTTCTCTCTCTCTCTCTCTCTCTCTCTCTCTCTCTTCGTTTGGCCATATATAGCCTAAGAATACAATGTATAATGTCAATTTTGTACTTGTAAGGCTAAATTCATGTAGTGCATAATATTTTTTCCATAGGCTAATATTACATTACATTGTATCTATAAAAAGTGTCGATACATGTGCATATTATTGAGAAAAGGAGAAAAAGTCCACGTGTAGATAGATACTTTTGTTTTACAAATGGGTGAATGGGGTGATATTTCCTTTTTTCATTTTCTCTGTCTTTGAGAAAATGTATAGTTTATGCATGCAGTGAAACCTGGATTTTACGAACTATGTAATTCATTCCAAAAAGTTCTTAAAGTCAAACAGCTCTTAAAATCAAGGTTGAGTAGATTCACGGCCCCTTTGCGAGCAAGCGAGATTGTTTGCGCGTTGATTTTTTCACAAAACAGAATACAAGAGGAATTAGCAGTTTTAAATGACATCCTTGGCTGCTGGTTGAAAGTTCGAATTCCGGTAGATACCAATGATAGCAGACCCTCGATCATAAGAACAATTTGTAAAATCAAGGGTTTGTGTAAAAACGAGGTTCGAATAATCGGGGTCTTACTGTAGTCAAGTGTATGTATACAGTAATACTAAGAAATGAGGGAATGAGCTGTTGGCAACGAATATTGGTCGTAGATCCAGCTTCTCTTTTTGCTAAACATTGTTTTTTTCTGTCTCTTTTATAAATGAAATCATGTTGAATGTCTATGTATATGCTTAACTGGTAGCTCGTTTTCCGATTTTTCTTGTACATACATTAAGCCTACTTACAAGTTACAAGTAGACACGAAAACGAACAGGATGGGAAGGCCAAAGTGTCTAGCTCCAGAAATTCTTGAATTACTGTAGTTTTGGCATGCAGTAATTGGAGTGAAAGGAGAAAGTAATATAGAAGGGAAAAGTGTTGTCGCTGGAAGAAAAAAAGAGGGGAGTAGAATATATTTTTAAAATAAATTCACAGTATTGAGACGAGAATGGAAAGGATAAAACGATCAAGGAGAAAGTAATGAAGATGAAGAGTTGTAGGCATACATGTATAGAATATATATATAACATACAAGTTATGTACAGTGTAGTATAAGTAATAATGTATATACAGCAATAGATTGTATATTTATGTACAGGGTTACAGTTTCCTTTCCTCCCTTTTTTAGCCTTTAAACATAACCTTTAATGAAAAAGTGGAAGGAGATACATTGCAGGTTGCCGGATAGGATACGAATGGATATGGATAGATAGATAGATAGGCAGACAGACGGATAGATAGATAGGTAGATAGATAGATGGATACATGAGAGGTTTTGAAAAATTGAGAGTGTCAGCTGTTAAATTAATTTTGTTGACGCTTTTTGGCTATAGGCCAATTTTTTCCAGGATAAACTGTCTCCTTTTTTCCGTATAAATACGTGCACATAGACATTATACTTATCGTGCTATTTTATGTACCTTTTTCGACCTATACATTAGCCATGGAAAAAACGGCAGCTTCTTCTATCAAATTGAATATTATGCAGAATACACAAACAAGTGAAAGGTCCTACATGGTTCATGGTTCAAATACAGATAGTCTACCTTCATTGTAGAATGATTGTTGTTGCGTTGTGATTGCATCCATTTCCGTTCTCTTTTTTATGACGAGACGTATTATTACGAAATTTGGGGGAGCTGAGAACAGGAATATTCTTAAATACATATCATAATATCATGCATATTATTTTTTTATTATTAGGTTTTGTTGTTGTTATCGGTCTTTTTGGCGTTTTACCTGTCATTGATGCTGCTGGTGTAGTTGTACACTTTTAAAATGTCTTATGATGAGATATGATGGCATTCTTTCGACAATTTTTCCTGTGTACATTTTTTGGGACATTTGTGCTTGTATTAAAATTATTATTATTTCTTTTATGCAAAAAAATTTCTATCCTCCAATACTAAACAGCAAAGCCTGTCTGTCTATGAGCCAGTCAGTTCTATATTAAAATACATAATTCATCCAGGACTTTCACAAAAATCTAATGTTGAGCTATTGACTTATTGTCAAAAATTTTTTGGCTCATATATTGTCCGTCTAATCTTAAAATACGGAAAAAATCATCATTATAATGAGTACGTATAATAATTTTCAATATTCGACATTCAATAGTTTTCGCATGGTAAAAAAGCGCGCTTTACGGCAGCATTTTTCTAGTTACAGTATGTATGTAGTTAAGAGTCAAGAGTGTACATGATTTGCCGAAACAACGTTATTCTTCCCTGAAGAGAATAAGGAAAAGGAGCCCAGGAACGACGACATGAGTTCAACATAATAATTTGTAGTTTCTTCAGGGCCTTTTTTTGCATTTTCCAACCCGTTCATATTAGTAGTATAATGCATAATATTTTGTTTAAAAATTCTGTGCATATATTTATAAATTTAGTTATGCCATGTAGACTGTGAAAAGGTTTTCATTGTATGTATGTGTATGCATGTATTGAAAGATCTGATGCTTGCATTTAGTAAATGTACTACGGAAAACAAAAAAGCAGAGAGAAAAAATAACAAGTATTTGTTTTTTCTAAGATTTACCTTTTTTCTTTCGTCCTCCCTTTTCTTTTCTCTATCTTATATCTATTAGCTATATACACAATATTTTTCAGTTAGTATATCTGATGTGTACAATGTACGTGGTGCGTTTTTTAAGTCGTGAGACTTTTGTGTTTAGCGATATCCTTGGGGGTAAAAAACTATGTTGTTAGTA
>JAQIVE010005543.1:0-12744 GCA_034698285.1 Sminthurinus bimaculatus | reverse complement strand
AAATACCATGTCTGACCCCTATTGGGGGTCAAGGGTTGGTGTCGGTTTACTAATTGTTAATTTTGATTAAATATTTGTGTTATACACAATTAAAAACCATTAAATGCTAATTTTGAAATATGGCACACGAGGACTCAAGTTTTGCTGCTTGCTAGTTCTAACTGACAAGAAAGTCGCCCGCAGTCTCGGAGAGCATTCTTGGGCAACTCGACCGTACTTAAATTACATGCTCAGAATGTATGGTTTTCATGAATTATCTCACATATACATACAAGTGCACTAGTAAAGTGAGTAAAGGGGAAAAGGGCCACTACAGCACATAATATTATGTACAACGGTATGATAAATATATGCTATATGCTGCTGTGGCCACAATATAAAATGGAAAAACAGTTCTTGTGTACATGTTACATGTTACATGTCAAATAGTCATTAGTTTCACATAATTTTTACATTATAAGATTTGAAGTCACTGACGAAAACATAATACAAAATGTGCATGGAAGTAATAATCAAAGTAATAAATAATCATTCTATCATTTATGACAATACAAATAGGAAGTAAGTAAGTAAGTAAGTAGCGTTATGCTGTATGTATATTACATAATACATAAAGTCAAAGAGTCTTCTGTGGTGTAAGGTGTAAGGTGTAAGGCTAATAATAACGACATATTATTATAAATTATAATGCACCAATAATACATCGTAAATCGTAAACATTACAAATTTTAACCATGACTTATGCATAATGTAGAATACGTAGTAGTAGTATAACATTAAGTAATGTTGTTTTTTTAACCAACTTACTCTGATTGTAGTGCATTAAACTTTGACACCATGTGCTGTTGTTGTTGTGGATCCATTCCATGATGATCCTTCTTCATATGAATTTTTAACTCCACATTTAATTTAAAAGTTAATTCACAAAATGCACATTCGTGTTTATACATTTCGAATGGCATAAATAAAAGCGTCTCACGTATCACGTAACAAAAAATAAAAATACTAGACGATAGACGATTTCTCGACGTATTGAATATTGAATAGTAGTTATTACTCGTAACAATATTAAGTATGTGTTGAACTTAACTCGTTCCTGAGGGATGACCCCTCATCCTGTTTCTGAATTCTGAATCAGAAACTTTCGGATGGAATCACTATGTGCTATGTATTAAAAATTAAAAAATAATGTAGTAACACTAGTTAAAAATGGAGCTGTAGCTGCAAGTTAATATAATGTCATTAAGTACAGTTTAATCCAAGGCGAAAAAAATCAAGACCGTCTTCTTTCACAAACGATCTTTGACTATATCCTTTCCTGTCTTCTAATTTCTAATATTATTATAATTCCTACAACACTACAGCATGGCTGTTTTACTTAATTATTTACAAGCCAAACTTCATACTTCATACACGTAAATCTAAGAATCTAAGACATAAAATATCTAAACACTTTTCTCATCTCAGCTACTAAAATGAAAAATGTCTCGACTTTTGGCGCTTTCTTCTTGAATCTATACTAGGCTGTGCAAGGCTGGCTGGACACAGTGACGTTATCATGCTCTAGATGAAGGTCATTTTTCCAAAAGCAACAAAGGGAACTCACAAGAGAGAACTGGAACTGGAGAAAGGGAGAAAGGAAGGACTCAGCCGTGGATTCGAGAGTGTGTTTTCCTGGAATGGAAGGGTGCAGATCGTTCAGAATTAGTACTTCTAGTTAAATACAGATGATAAATGCACCAAACTACTTTATCATAATATAGAAAATAATAATTGTTTATTTAAGTTCATTTTTTGAGTAAGTGAGTAAGACCAGAGAAGGAGGCAAGGGAAAGTATTTGTACATCATAACAGTCTAAGATGTGTAGCTTTATTAGTAGTTTTTATAATGGTAAATTTTTGTAATACTTTATATGCTAATTATGATTAAAATATGCTGTAAGGACTATGTATTGACAAATGAAAGACTTGGAAAGAAAAATAACAGAGGTCTTTGACCACAGTAACATAATACATTAATAATTATGCACGTATTTAACTCTCCCTTCACCCCTGAATACGACTCTGTAAGCATTAATGCTATTTTGCCTATGTAATGGCTGTTTTCATTGAAACCAACCCGCCATTTACCGAAGAACAACGGGTTTTCATATAAGAAATTTAGTCCCGAACCTCTGACTCTGCTCCATTTTCTCAGAGGAGAATGAGTAAACCGGTCAAACGCCACTACGACTGGAGCTAAAAAGCATTGCGGCTAAAATTCTTATAGGAAAGCTTAATATTCCGCATCGAATGGCGGAATGTTTGCTATGGAAGTACCCATAATCATTAGTAAAAACAGTCAATTTGGAATAGGTCATATTCAGAGAAACAGAGTTACAGCGTGCTGTAACTCTGTTACTTAACCGCGGTTAAGTAAAAATTAACGTAAATAACTGCAGGTACTACAGTTTACTGCAAAACCTATCTTACATTGAACTATACCTACAACCTACACATTGTCTCAACTCTCCATTTTCTTTTTCTTTTTCCATTTACATCATCTAAGTTGCTGTACTACGCATCTTACTTACAGACAATGACTGAACTCATCTTTTACTTCCAGCCTCCCGCAACAGTGATTATGTACATTGTACATACCTGTCAACTGTGAGTTTTCTCCTTTCATTGAATAAACGTCTAATCGTCCTATAGTATCATTATGACCATTCAAACGCAGATTGCTAAATATTTTGCAACGCTGTCATGCGAATGATAAATATTTTTTGGACACACAAATACATGAATTTAAATACGGTTACCTGGGTGTATTTTGACGTAATAAAATCAGCTAATCTATAACCCATTTCAAAATCAATTAAACATAAACGCGATCATAATATTATAGTTATCATAGATTAAATCTAGATTGCTTGTATGCATGTGTGTCCAAAACATCCATAGCCTATAGGCATAATATCTGCACACATCGCAGTAGAGACCCACGTCATAAAATTAATCACAAGAGTCAAATGGACAATATATGAATGACTGCAGGAAATGTGTATTTGCATGATTGGTACACGTACTTATATATTTGCACTTGAATTTCAAAAAGTCCAAAAATATGACTTGTGGTTTGTGGTTTATTTATGCATGGCGTGCCTAAGCTCAATACTACAAAACCACGAACACTGAACTGGGCTATATAATGGTATGACATTTAATGCATATTGAAAATATGTACATGAAGAGCGGAGGAATGAAGCATGAATTTGGAATAATATGAGATACGGGTTAGAAACATACGCAGACTTTGGATCAAACAGTAATTGAATTAAAACAATGATGGGTGTTTTAATTTAGATAATAACTTAATGACGACATAATAGTAGCATATAATATGCTATTCAGTTGCGAATGATCAATATTTGCGTACTACACTGTGTAAATTGTAAAGAGAGCTGTGATAATTTTAGTTTTTAATTAAAAAATTAGACAAACAAACATAAAAAATGGTTCATTTGATAATAATAAGGTAAACGATAAACTGTGTACATGTGTACGTGTACATATTATGTACTTAGGAAAGTAATATCAGTTACCTTTTAAAATTTTCAAAGTTCAAAGAGTATTAATAAATGTATATAATATACTTGTCTACCTGCGAATAACAAACAAGCTAGAAAAAACGTTAAATTATATGCCAATTGTCAATGACACTTGTATGATTACAAAAAGAAATGATGTACCTTTACATACTTTTACCCAAGTGATATCTTCCTGTATCCAGTAGTCATAGGATAATTAAGTTACCTATGTACATTAGGTAAGCATACTGTACTTAGCCCTTACATGTGCTATTTTCCTTATATTTTCATAGTATATAATCCCTCTAGATACGCGTTTTTCTTACGTTCCTGTGACATGATACCCAATAACAATATACACTATGTGTAATGTGTATAGATACATATTATGTATTATGTATACAGCATTTGTATTTAGTTCATCACTGATAGCACTGATGAGATTGTGAAATAAATGAATTTTTAATGAATATCCACCCAGCTCGAGCAAAGAAGACATGTGTCAATGTAAGTATAAAAGAGGGATTTTGCTCAAAAAATGGAACGATTATCCACCATCAGTGATACTCTACAACGTCTCTCTTCAACTTAACCGCTTATCGTTTTTCCGTCTCTTCTCTTCAGTGTCAACTATCAACTTTGTCAACGTTAATAGTTTATACGTGCTCTAGAATTACGAGATTATTTTTAGCCGAGATTGCTAATTGTGGTTCATACTGGTAAATTTTTCATTTTTGAACCGTATATGTGCATCTTGTCAATGTGCACTGTGCATGCTGTGTTATTAGTCTAGTTTTTTTGGAGCATGTAAGAGTATTAATCGTGTAATTTCTTGGGAAAATCTTACAGTACCTTGGTTGAGTGTCAAGAAGTAAGAATATGTCCGGATCCCGAGCTACGAATCTTCATGGGTGCCCTGTGGCGTCCCTTACTTCCTCTCTGAGTGTGGGGCCGAGGGGTAATTTATTGCTGCAAGATTCAAATCTGACGGAGCATTTAGGTGAGTGACTTTATTTAATGCCAGTGGTCGTATATTAGATACGTGTAAAGTATGATCATTGAGGATGTATTGTGAAAATTTTCTTTTCTTAATTTAGCTCAATTTGACCGAGAAAGAATCCCAGAAAGAGTCGTCCATGCTAAAGGCGGAGGTATGTTTGTATAATATTATTCGCAAACTCTCGTAGCTATTTTCCTGGAAAAATAACGTTTCGTCACTTCACCAGTCTAGGCATTCTAATTTAATACAAAATTTCAAAATTCCAGGTGCTTTTGGTTACTTTGAGGTGACCAACAATGTTCTGTCAAGTTTGACCAAGAACAAAGTATTCAGTTCAGTGGGGAAAAGAACTCCTGTGGCTGTGAGATTTTCGACCGTTGGGGGTGAAAGTGGCTCCGCTGACACTGCCAGAGATCCGCGTGGATTTGCCATTAAATTCTACACGGGTAAAAATATAAAAACGTTGACGTTTTGTTTTTGAAAAAGCGATCATAATGCTATGATTCATGTGTTTGCAAAAAATTGTTTCATTTGAATTTGTACAGAGGATGGAAACTGGGACTTGGTAGGTAATAACACCCCCATTTTCTTCATTCGTGACCCGATCCTCTTTCCAAGTTTTATTCACACTCAAAAGAGGAATCCTCAAACTCACTTGAAGGATCCCGATATGTTCTGGGATTTCATCTCGCTCAGGCCAGAAACAACTCATCAAGTGAGCTTTTTGTTCAGTGATCGTGGTACCCCTGATGGATTCCGACATATGCACGGCTACGGTGAGTTGAAATACAAATGATGATGCTGATAGTTTTATCCTAAATCTTAACGAGTAAAATTCGTTAAAAGGAATTAAGTTTTTCTCGTAATATTTATGACAAATGTTATGCTTCAATTTTTTCTCTAAGGATCACATACATACAAACTTGTGAACGCTGAGGGAAAAGCCGTGTATGTGAAATTCCACTGGAAAACGGATCAAGGTAGTCAACGATGCATGTATATACATATATACTGACTACTAACAATGAGCTATCTATGTGTACATTATCTGTGCAAAATGCAGTTAAGGAGAAAGAGGTTTGTCGGATCATTTTAATTCTACCCTCAATTTATTTTATGATGATATAGGCATTAAAAATCTGACGGCCGCTGAAGCCGGGCGTCTGCAAGAAACAAATCCAGACTATTCAATCCAAGACTTGCGACAAGCTATCGAGGAAGAACGGTTCCCTTCATGGACCCTTCAGGTACAGATTATGACGTTTGATCAAGCAGCAATCTATAAATGGGACCCCTTTGACGTAACAAAGGTCTGGAGACATGGAGACTTTCCTCTACAAACTGTGGGCAAGTTGGTTCTCAACCGAAACCCGGAGAACTATTTTCAAGAGATTGAGCAACTCGCCTTTGCTCCTGCAAATTTGATTCCAGGCATTGAGGCAAGCCCGGATAAAATGCTTCAGGGTCGCTTGTTTTCCTACGTGGACACCCAGAGACATCGCCTGGGTGCCAATTACCAACAATTACCTGTGAATCAACCACTTTCTGCCCAATCTGGCCTCAAAACGTACACTCGAGACGGTCCAATGTCTTACATTTCGCAGGGCGGAGCTCCAAACTACTTTCCAAACAGGTACAGTTTGAAAAATCTTACCAAATTTGATTGAATTTTGATGATATTTTTTTTATAAAATGTCATGGAAATCTCATAAAAGTTTCATGAAATTCTAGTAAAAATGTTTCTCTAACGAGAAGACTTGAAGATGTGAGAATCTAATGTTCCTCTGGTATATGGTGTTTCCATGGAAACACCATATACCAGAGGAACATTAGATTCTCACATCTTCAAGTCTTCTCGTTAGAGAAACATTTTTACTAGAATTTCATGAAACTTTTATGAGATTTCCATGACATTTTATAAAAAAAATATCATCAAAATTCAATCAAATTTGGTAAGATTTTTCAAACTGTACCTGTTTGGAAAGTAGTTTGGAGCTCCGCCCTGCGAAATGTAAGACATTGGACCGTCTCGAGTGTACGTTTTGAGGCCAGATTGGGCAGAAAGTGGTTGATTCACAGGTAATTGTTGGTAATTGGCACCCAGGCGATGTCTCTGGGTGTCCACGTAGGAAAACAAGCGACCCTGAAGCATTTTATCCGGGCTTGCCTCAATGCCTGGAATCAAATTTGCAGGAGCAAAGGCGAGTTGCTCAATCTCTTGAAAATAGTTCTCCGGGTTTCGGTTGAGAACCAACTTGCCCACAGTTTGTAGAGGAAAGTCTCCATGTCTCCAGACCTTTGTTACGTCAAAGGGGTCCCATTTATAGATTGCTGCTTGATCAAACGTCATAATCTGTACCTGAAGGGTCCATGAAGGGAACCGTTCTTCCTCGATAGCTTGTCGCAAGTCTTGGATTGAATAGTCTGGATTTGTTTCTTGCAGACGCCCGGCTTCAGCGGCCGTCAGATTTTTAATGCCTATATCATCATAAAATAAATTGAGGGTAGAATTAAAATGATCCGACAAACCTCTTTCTCCTTAACTGCATTTTGCACAGATAATGTACACATAGATAGCTCATTGTTAGTAGTCAGTATATATGTATATACATGCATCGTTGACTACCTTGATCCGTTTTCCAGTGGAATTTCACATACACGGCTTTTCCCTCAGCGTTCACAAGTTTGTATGTATGTGATCCTTAGAGAAAAAATTGAAGCATAACATTTGTCATAAATATTACGAGAAAAACTTAATTCCTTTTAACGAATTTTACTCGTTAAGATTTAGGATAAAACTATCAGCATCATCATTTGTATTTCAACTCACCGTAGCCGTGCATATGTCGGAATCCATCAGGGGTACCACGATCACTGAACAAAAAGCTCACTTGATGAGTTGTTTCTGGCCTGAGCGAGATGAAATCCCAGAACATATCGGGATCCTTCAAGTGAGTTTGAGGATTCCTCTTTTGAGTGTGAATAAAACTTGGAAAGAGGATCGGGTCACGAATGAAGAAAATGGGGGTGTTATTACCTACCAAGTCCCAGTTTCCATCCTCTGTACAAATTCAAATGAAACAATTTTTTGCAAACACATGAATCATAGCATTATGATCGCTTTTTCAAAAACAAAACGTCAACGTTTTTATATTTTTACCCGTGTAGAATTTAATGGCAAATCCACGCGGATCTCTGGCAGTGTCAGCGGAGCCACTTTCACCCCCAACGGTCGAAAATCTCACAGCCACAGGAGTTCTTTTCCCCACTGAACTGAATACTTTGTTCTTGGTCAAACTTGACAGAACATTGTTGGTCACCTCAAAGTAACCAAAAGCACCTGGAATTTTGAAATTTTGTATTAAATTAGAATGCCTAGACTGGTGAAGTGACGAAACGTTATTTTTCCAGGAAAATAGCTACGAGAGTTTGCGAATAATATTATACAAACATACCTCCGCCTTTAGCATGGACGACTCTTTCTGGGATTCTTTCTCGGTCAAATTGAGCTAAATTAAGAAAAGAAAATTTTCACAATACATCCTCAATGATCATACTTTACACGTATCTAATATACGACCACTGGCATTAAATAAAGTCACTCACCTAAATGCTCCGTCAGATTTGAATCTTGCAGCAATAAATTACCCCTCGGCCCCACACTCAGAGAGGAAGTAAGGGACGCCACAGGGCACCCATGAAGATTCGTAGCTCGGGATCCGGACATATTCTTACTTCTTGACACTCAACCAAGGTACTGTAAGATTTTCCCAAGAAATTACACGATTAATACTCTTACATGCTCCAAAAAAACTAGACTAATAACACAGCATGCACAGTGCACATTGACAAGATGCACATATACGGTTCAAAAATGAAAAATTTACCAGTATGAACCACAATTAGCAATCTCGGCTAAAAATAATCTCGTAATTCTAGAGCACGTATAAACTATTAACGTTGACAAAGTTGATAGTTGACACTGAAGAGAAGAGACGGAAAAACGATAAGCGGTTAAGTTGAAGAGAGACGTTGTAGAGTATCACTGATGGTGGATAATCGTTCCATTTTTTGAGCAAAATCCCTCTTTTATACTTACATTGACACATGTCTTCTTTGCTCGAGCTGGGTGGATATTCATTAAAAATTCATTTATTTCACAATCTCATCAGTGCTATCAGTGATGAACTAAATACAAATGCTGTATACATAATACATAATATGTATCTATACACATTACACATAGTGTATATTGTTATTGGGTATCATGTCACAGGAACGTAAGAAAAACGCGTATCTAGAGGGATTATATACTATGAAAATATAAGGAAAATAGCACATGTAAGGGCTAAGTACAGTATGCTTACCTAATGTACATAGGTAACTTAATTATCCTATGACTACTGGATACAGGAAGATATCACTTGGGTAAAAGTATGTAAAGGTACATCATTTCTTTTTGTAATCATACAAGTGTCATTGACAATTGGCATATAATTTAACGTTTTTTCTAGCTTGTTTGTTATTCGCAGGTAGACAAGTATATTATATACATTTATTAATACTCTTTGAACTTTGAAAATTTTAAAAGGTAACTGATATTACTTTCCTAAGTACATAATATGTACACGTACACATGTACACAGTTTATCGTTTACCTTATTATTATCAAATGAACCATTTTTTATGTTTGTTTGTCTAATTTTTTAATTAAAAACTAAAATTATCACAGCTCTCTTTACAATTTACACAGTGTAGTACGCAAATATTGATCATTCGCAACTGAATAGCATATTATATGCTACTATTATGTCGTCATTAAGTTATTATCTAAATTAAAACACCCATCATTGTTTTAATTCAATTACTGTTTGATCCAAAGTCTGCGTATGTTTCTAACCCGTATCTCATATTATTCCAAATTCATGCTTCATTCCTCCGCTCTTCATGTACATATTTTCAATATGCATTAAATGTCATACCATTATATAGCCCAGTTCAGTGTTCGTGGTTTTGTAGTATTGAGCTTAGGCACGCCATGCATAAATAAACCACAAACCACAAGTCATATTTTTGGACTTTTTGAAATTCAAGTGCAAATATATAAGTACGTGTACCAATCATGCAAATACACATTTCCTGCAGTCATTCATATATTGTCCATTTGACTCTTGTGATTAATTTTATGACGTGGGTCTCTACTGCGATGTGTGCAGATATTATGCCTATAGGCTATGGATGTTTTGGACACACATGCATACAAGCAATCTAGATTTAATCTATGATAACTATAATATTATGATCGCGTTTATGTTTAATTGATTTTGAAATGGGTTATAGATTAGCTGATTTTATTACGTCAAAATACACCCAGGTAACCGTATTTAAATTCATGTATTTGTGTGTCCAAAAAATATTTATCATTCGCATGACAGCGTTGCAAAATATTTAGCAATCTGCGTTTGAATGGTCATAATGATACTATAGGACGATTAGACGTTTATTCAATGAAAGGAGAAAACTCACAGTTGACAGGTATGTACAATGTACATAATCACTGTTGCGGGAGGCTGGAAGTAAAAGATGAGTTCAGTCATTGTCTGTAAGTAAGATGCGTAGTACAGCAACTTAGATGATGTAAATGGAAAAAGAAAAAGAAAATGGAGAGTTGAGACAATGTGTAGGTTGTAGGTATAGTTCAATGTAAGATAGGTTTTGCAGTAAACTGTAGTACCTGCAGTTATTTACGTTAATTTTTACTTAACCGCGGTTAAGTAACAGAGTTACAGCACGCTGTAACTCTGTTTCTCTGAATATGACCTATTCCAAATTGACTGTTTTTACTAATGATTATGGGTACTTCCATAGCAAACATTCCGCCATTCGATGCGGAATATTAAGCTTTCCTATAAGAATTTTAGCCGCAATGCTTTTTAGCTCCAGTCGTAGTGGCGTTTGACCGGTTTACTCATTCTCCTCTGAGAAAATGGAGCAGAGTCAGAGGTTCGGGACTAAATTTCTTATATGAAAACCCGTTGTTCTTCGGTAAATGGCGGGTTGGTTTCAATGAAAACAGCCATTACATAGGCAAAATAGCATTAATGCTTACAGAGTCGTATTCAGGGGTGAAGGGAGAGTTAAATACGTGCATAATTATTAATGTATTATGTTACTGTGGTCAAAGACCTCTGTTATTTTTCTTTCCAAGTCTTTCATTTGTCAATACATAGTCCTTACAGCATATTTTAATCATAATTAGCATATAAAGTATTACAAAAATTTACCATTATAAAAACTACTAATAAAGCTACACATCTTAGACTGTTATGATGTACAAATACTTTCCCTTGCCTCCTTCTCTGGTCTTACTCACTTACTCAAAAAATGAACTTAAATAAACAATTATTATTTTCTATATTATGATAAAGTAGTTTGGTGCATTTATCATCTGTATTTAACTAGAAGTACTAATTCTGAACGATCTGCACCCTTCCATTCCAGGAAAACACACTCTCGAATCCACGGCTGAGTCCTTCCTTTCTCCCTTTCTCCAGTTCCAGTTCTCTCTTGTGAGTTCCCTTTGTTGCTTTTGGAAAAATGACCTTCATCTAGAGCATGATAACGTCACTGTGTCCAGCCAGCCTTGCACAGCCTAGTATAGATTCAAGAAGAAAGCGCCAAAAGTCGAGACATTTTTCATTTTAGTAGCTGAGATGAGAAAAGTGTTTAGATATTTTATGTCTTAGATTCTTAGATTTACGTGTATGAAGTATGAAGTTTGGCTTGTAAATAATTAAGTAAAACAGCCATGCTGTAGTGTTGTAGGAATTATAATAATATTAGAAATTAGAAGACAGGAAAGGATATAGTCAAAGATCGTTTGTGAAAGAAGACGGTCTTGATTTTTTTCGCCTTGGATTAAACTGTACTTAATGACATTATATTAACTTGCAGCTACAGCTCCATTTTTAACTAGTGTTACTACATTATTTTTTAATTTTTAATACATAGCACATAGTGATTCCATCCGAAAGTTTCTGATTCAGAATTCAGAAACAGGATGAGGGGTCATCCCTCAGGAACGAGTTAAGTTCAACACATACTTAATATTGTTACGAGTAATAACTACTATTCAATATTCAATACGTCGAGAAATCGTCTATCGTCTAGTATTTTTATTTTTTGTTACGTGATACGTGAGACGCTTTTATTTATGCCATTCGAAATGTATAAACACGAATGTGCATTTTGTGAATTAACTTTTAAATTAAATGTGGAGTTAAAAATTCATATGAAGAAGGATCATCATGGAATGGATCCACAACAACAACAGCACATGGTGTCAAAGTTTAATGCACTACAATCAGAGTAAGTTGGTTAAAAAAACAACATTACTTAATGTTATACTACTACTACGTATTCTACATTATGCATAAGTCATGGTTAAAATTTGTAATGTTTACGATTTACGATGTATTATTGGTGCATTATAATTTATAATAATATGTCGTTATTATTAGCCTTACACCTTACACCTTACACCACAGAAGACTCTTTGACTTTATGTATTATGTAATATACATACAGCATAACGCTACTTACTTACTTACTTACTTCCTATTTGTATTGTCATAAATGATAGAATGATTATTTATTACTTTGATTATTACTTCCATGCACATTTTGTATTATGTTTTCGTCAGTGACTTCAAATCTTATAATGTAAAAATTATGTGAAACTAATGACTATTTGACATGTAACATGTAACATGTACACAAGAACTGTTTTTCCATTTTATATTGTGGCCACAGCAGCATATAGCATATATTTATCATACCGTTGTACATAATATTATGTGCTGTAGTGGCCCTTTTCCCCTTTACTCACTTTACTAGTGCACTTGTATGTATATGTGAGATAATTCATGAAAACCATACATTCTGAGCATGTAATTTAAGTACGGTCGAGTTGCCCAAGAATGCTCTCCGAGACTGCGGGCGACTTTCTTGTCAGTTAGAACTAGCAAGCAGCAAAACTTGAGTCCTCGTGTGCCATATTTCAAAATTAGCATTTAATGGTTTTTAATTGTGTATAACACAAATATTTAATCAAAATTAACAATTAGTAAACCGACACCAACCCTTGACCCCCAATAGGGGTCAGACATGGTATTT
>JAQIVE010005542.1:0-12744 GCA_034698285.1 Sminthurinus bimaculatus | reverse complement strand
AGAGTACCACGTAAAGTAAATGGCGCGCTAGCCAAATAGCCGATGCCGCAACCCTCAAGTTATTAAAAACTACTACAAATTGTATCTGATATCACTGAAGGAATGCTTTTTCATGTACAAACTCTTGTGCGGCGTCGAAATCTTTTGCATTTTTCCACATTCAATACTGATACATACAGGCCGGGAAAAACTTGATAATTGTTCCCTTAAACGATCGTTTCAATAAAAGCAAATTTTAAATTGTTTTTAAAGTTTCCCCAACCGTCACTGCTTTAATTTTCATACGTATATACATACATGCGCACATACCAGAAGGAAAAAAATGATCCACTCGGTTGATTTTGTAACTATAAATTTAAATTTTTTTTTGGTCTTGCCCTGCTTTCCAGCAGCGTTCAGTAATTCATTCCTAAACTATTTTGTGAATCTGGAGGTCAGACTTTGGGATTCGCTTTTAACTTGGAATTTTACTAGTTGCATTGAATTTTGTCCAATCTGCACGTGGATTCCATAACTGTCTCGCTTTCGGTTTTTAACATGGTATGCTGATTGACCTCTTGAATCTGGGCTCTTAAATATGACTGCAGTACTTGACCATAGTTATCATGTGTATATATGTACTACATAAATGTTTAATGTACCAGCTTTCGGCTCTCGAATGTCATAATTTCCCAAAAAATGTGTAAAAATTGCACGGCAGCCGCGGCAACGCAACGTTTGTGTAAGAACAACGATAACTGCGGTGGCTTATGATATATATAGTGGTATTTTTTTACTAGATATTTAATGTGACCTCCTGTTTGAGGTTCCGTGACATGTAACATTGCATTGTAGTTTATAGACTGTGGCTAAGCAAATATATAATATACAGGACTACAAATCATATAAATGCGACAGCTGACCGCTGCATCGTCCTAGACACAGATTAAGCTGTCACCGTTAAAGTCCATGATAAATATTGTAACCAAACACACACACACATTTCGCCCCATTCTGGGCCGGCTCGACCGTGAAGCATGAAATTCCCCGAATTCCAGCTCCAGACCAAATGTTTGTGTTGATAATTTTGATGTTGGTTCATGTTCATGCAGACATTCATTAGGTACAGCTAGTCGTGACTGGACTGTTGGTGTATGGTTTTAGACGTCAAGTGCCAGTGAGAGTAAAAGTCCAGTTGAAAGGAAAAGTGAGCGTGAAAATACGAGGAAAGTTAAAAAATTGGACGGAAAATGGTTTTCTCATAATTTTTAGTGGTTTTTTTAGTCCGCTGGTCATTTTTTCTAACAAACTTTTTACAGTTACAATCACCGTCAAAATTAGCCTTTGAATTTGAAAATGGTACAGAAAATTTTTGAAATTTCCAAATTCCATTTGTTGTTTGCCTTTGCCTTGCATTGAAAAGTGAACTTGACATCATATCCATCGGCGCATTATGCTCAAGATTCTGCCGGCTGATGAAGATGATCCAGAACCAGAACCAAAACCAAAAAGAGAACCAGAACACCAAAAAAAGTACAATAATAAGGTCAAATTAATTTTGAAAAAGGCAAAAGGCTTGAAAAAGAGACACAAGACGAGGAGAAAAAACTCATAGCTCAAGTTCATGAGCAATAAAGTGGCCCCTGGGGCTGCAGAGTGAGTGCAAAAATTAACAAAGTGTAGTTTTCCCGCCGTTCCATCTTTACATTTTTCATTATTTTTTAAAATTTGTGTCGGTCTTTATTTATTTTTATACTCTGTACGTGTGTCCACAGTAAAAAAGAGGAGGATGCGGGCGGAGGCGGTGGAGGAGGAGGGGGAGGAGCGTCCGAAATCGACATTTCTATCTCATGCAGGCACTTTGCTTACAATTATCCTCATTTTTTAATTTTTAACAGAATTTTATGCTTCAAAATCCCGATTAAAAAGCAAGGGGAAAAGTTGGGCCATGCTCAGTTTTTATACCCTCTAAATCTATCGTTTAAATGGACGTACATGAACTGCACTTTTCCGCTTTCTGTATGCCGCGTAATATTGTCCGTGGTTTCAAGAAGTTTGACGCCGCTCAAGAAGATTGCTGAAGATTGTTGTAGTGCAGCGCAATTACAGGAGATATACAGCAAAGCACACGCTTGATGTACTTACACACATTTTTTGACGAGACTTTCAAACATTTTGGGGCATCAAGTCAAGTTTATTAAGCATTTTTAATGCGATTGGTTCTCATATTTTTATCGTTTTATCAGATTTTACTTCATGCTATTAGAGGAAGAAAGTAAAATTTGGGGCTCAATTTAAACTAAAACCCGGGGCACACATTAACAACTTATGTAGTAACAAATTCATTATTTGATGTAGTAATTGGCAACCAGTCCATCACCAATACGAGTCTTAGGACAGACGGATAAAAAAATTTAATTTTGACGCTAATGAACGCCGGATATGTAACTCTATGTCCTGTGTTCTGGAAAATCATACCATTTAGTATGAGCGGCGTCGAAATACTTCAAGTAAAGCAGTGAAAGAATCTACCTGGGTTTTGAAGTGCGTGGCGAGATGAACGAGAAAAGTGCAGTTTATGTCTTGCTAAACACCATTAAAACAGTTTCTAATGTGCAAATTGATTTTAGGAATTTGGAGAACAAGGATCAGTTTTCCAAGTCGGATCCCATTTGTGTGATCTCACAACGGTCGAATACCACCAAAAAGTGGACTGAGCTTATGAGAACCGAGATTATGGGTAGGCAGTCGTTTTATTTTAATTTTTAATAATTTATGCGGTTAAATAAAATTCAATATTTATGTTGAACGTTGAAATGACCCTTAGAAAAAAATCTTGTAAGGAAATCTCAGAGAAATTTTGACACGATTTTGGTCAAAAATCTTCATCTCGATTTTGATCAACTTTTGATGAGGTTTTGATGAAATATCATGAAAATCTTATCAAAAATTGTCAATCTTATCAAAAATTGTCAATCTTATCAAAAATTGTCAATCTTGTCAAATCTCAACAGATTTTCATGAGATTTTATCTGAATTTTTTCTAAGGGAATTTACTAGAAATTTACCTATTTTACAGAAAACAATTTAAATCCCAAGTTCTCAAAAAAGGTTTGTACAATTTTTTTAAGATTTTGTACTGAAAACTAAAATTTTTATTCAAACCTGCTCAAATTTTCAATCAATTTTATTTTCTAAATTCAAAATGTTTAAAGTTCTACTAAAATTATTGGACAGTTGACAATCGAGTACAAGTTTGAGGTGGCGCAGAGTCTCCAATTTCACATTTACGATGTGGACGATCCGTCAGCTCCCTTTGAAGAGGATGACTCCTTGGGATTCATCGAGTGTACGGTCGCCAACATTGTGGTTCGTTAAAAAATCAGTTTAAAATTTTGAACAACTTTTAAAATTTTATCTTCTTTATGAACCTTTAAAATTTTCCACTTATTATACACACATGTACAAGTCTTTTATATTCTAGATTTTACACAGTTTTGCAATGAGAATAATCGTCTGAATTTCGAATTAGGCGGCGGGCGCCAAGGGCTACGTCCAAAAGCTCCAGACCATCGATGGGGACAAGGAAACAAGCGGGATTATTGCCCTGATTGCCGAGGAAAAGGCCGCCATGAAGGATGAAGTAAAACTAAACACCAATTTTACAAAAAGTACAAAAGTTAGTCAATTTTTGAAAACCATTTTGAAAATGTATACATTCCCCTTTTTTGTAGATTTATCTGCAGCTCGTTGGTTCCCAAGTGGGAACTTACTGCTGTTGTTGTGGGGGCAAGTCATTTTTCTGTATTTTGCGGAGGAATGACGCCGGCGTCTATTTGATGTCCCACCGATCGCCGGAGAGCAAGGGAACGAACCCCCGCTGGACCCCCATGGACATCACAATTGGCAACCTGTGCAACGGGGACGGAGATCGACAGCTCAAAATCGAAATTTGGCGGAAAACCAGGTGGTCAAACGAGGATCGACTCATTGGCTTTGCCTTTACCACCCTCAACAAAATGTTGAACAGTACCGAAGATCCCTGGATCGCATCCGTCAAGCTCAAAACGTCCAATGGAAGGGTAAAAAAAATTATAAAGTTATAAACGCCGTTTATAACCCTTAGAAAAAGATCCCATAAAATATCATCCTATAGGAGTATGATTCGACTGGATGGACAAAATCTGTCTAAAATTTGATCAAAGTTGATAAGATTTTCGACCAAAATCGGTTTTATGAGATGTTTTGATCAGATTTTGTGACCACATTTTTTGACCGGATATTTTGACCGGATTTTGGACCAGAAATTTTGACTGGATTTTTTGACCGGATTTTTGACCAGATGTTTTGACCACATTGTTTGACCAGATATTTTGACCAGATTTTTTGACCCGATATTTTGACCTGATTTTTTATAAGAGGAGCTTCTAAAATTTTTTTTTTCAAGCAATCTAAGTTTTTTCATGAATGTTGGTAATCTTTCTAATCTATCCTTGAACTGTTTAAATTTTTACAGAAATGCCCCACGTCAATTTCCATTGTACGGTGTAACTTGACGCCCGTCTTCACCTTTATGGACTACATTCAGGTACCAAGTTCAAAATTTTGTAATTTTTTTAAAAAAAACACGCGCCATCATTTAATAATTTTTCTTTATGCCATTTTGAAATTTTAAATCAAGTGCTCTTAATGCATTCCGATTTAATGTTTCTTCAAAATAAAGTTTTTTCTGAAAGTTTCCATTTTTAATTCACCTTTATGAACTGTCAATATTTAGGCGGGAACCAGAATTCATCTCTGCTTTTCAATCGACTTTACTAGTAATTATAAATCCCATGCATAAACGAATTTAAAAAAAATTTACTCTAATTTAGACTTGACATTATAAAACTCTTTGTATGGTCGGTCAAAAATACAAACTTATGTAGGTTCAAATGGCGATCCCTGTTCATCGGGCTCTCTGCATCGAATCTACGCGGATCCAAAAATTACCAAACAAAATCCTTATGAGCAGGTGAGAACCAAGTTTTTAAAATTCTGAAAAAAGGCCATTTTTGAACTTTTATATGCCTTTGGTATTTTAGAAAATGTTAAAAGACATTTTAAAAAAAGCTACTTTTTTTTCATCTTTTTTGCAAATACAGGCCATCCAAGCCACAGGCCTAGTCATGAAGGACTATAATAGTACAAATATATACAAAGTTTATGGTTTCGGCGCCAGGATTCCTCCGGGGGTCACTTCACAATGCTTTAATGTGACTTTGGTACATAAAAATTCCCTTAAAAATTCTGGGCCTATTTTTTGAAAACCAGGTTTGTTTTATTTTACTTTAATTTATTTGCAAATGTTTTTAGGAGGATTCGCCAGACTGCGAAGGAATTCCCGGCGTGATTCGGGCGTACAAGTAACAGATTAAATTTTGCCACTACTTCACTACCATGAAAAATTTTACAATCTCTGTATAGTTTGAAGTTTGTACATACCAAAATTTACCAAAAAGGCGACCCTGATTTTTTTTCGTGCCAAAAAAATCGGGTTTGAGAATATTGTCCAAAACATTTTTGTTTATTTTTTAGAAATTGTTTAAGGAACATTCAGCTTTACGGGCCAACAACCTTTGCCCCTGTAATTTCGATAGTGGCCAAAATGGCGGAGGAGTCTTCGGACGGCGGGAATTATTATCTGCTCGTCATTTTAACAGACGGCGTAATGTCCGATTTATCACAAACTAAACAGGTCAATTTTTTAATTATTGTATATCCTCGGATTTTTTTCTAAGCTCATAAAAATTTTAAAAACCCAACAGATAAAACCAAATTTAAAAATATGTTTTTGCATGTACTTAATAATTACAAAGGCGATCGTGAGGGCGTCCGGACTGCCAATGTCCATCGTTATTATTGGGGTGGGCGAAGCTGATTTTAGGTAGGTACAGCTTTAAAAATTAAAAATTTACATGAAAGATTCACCCTGAAAACTGAAATTCAGAAAAAATGGTCCCTTGTTTTAGCGACATGGAAGTTCTGGACGGCGATCGTGGCACCCTAATTTATGACGGACAAAAGGCGGAGCGGGATATTGTCCAGGTTTAAAATGTTTGCACTTCCCTTAGAAAAAAATCTTATCAAATCTCCTTAAAATTTCGTGAGATTTGACAAGATTGACAATTTTTTTATAAGATTTTCATGATATTTCATCAAAATCTCATCACAAGTTGATCAAAACTGATCAAAATTGTGTACAACCGATTCTTTATATGTACTTTATTGTTTATACTTTTAAAGTTTGTAGCCTACAGGAGCGCCAGCTCTTGGATGAAACGAATGGGCGAAGAGACCGTTGCAGGAAGCGCAATGATGGCGGGTGTGGTCCAGGTAAAAAAGTAAAAATTTTTTGAATAATTTTACCTAGTTTGAAATTTTTTGAAATTAGTCGAATTTGTAGGTATCTATGATTTATTTATTTGGTTTGGGATAAAGAATGCAATTGCCAAGGCGAAAGATCAGACGGATACTCTGGCTCCGGGAAAGTTGGCCGAAGAGATTTTGGCGGAGATTCCGGGACAAATCACGAGCTACATGGAGGCTCAAGGAATCACCCCTTCAATGGTGCCCAAGCCCCCGGAGGATGACGACGACGAAGAGGTCAACTTTGAGCCCGAGGAACGGGATGAGGGTAACAAAAAAAAGAAGAATGACGAAGGTATAACCTTCTTTTTTTTTCAAAATATTGTCAAAAAGTTTTTGAAATTTCAATACTGCAGCCTATTTTACGAAACCAAGAAAAAAATGGCAAATAATATCACAGTGGCGTTTTTTGCTCACAATTTTAGATGATGACGACGACGACTGAAAAGAAGGGGAAGAAAAGAACTGAAAACAACAAGTTGACCTCCTAGTTGACCTGACGTTTTAACTACTGCATCTTTAAAATTAAATTACATTAAAGGCAAAAATGCCACCATCTTTGAAAATCAATCCATGATATTTACCGACTTGACTGTTTTCAACAATATTTTTAAATATTTTTTGTAGATACAAAGACACAGGATGTCTCATTAAAAACGACCAATTTTTATTCTTAGCTTTTTAATAAACTTTAAATGAACAAAAAACGTAATATTTTTCAAAACCCTAACTCATAAAATTTTCCGCACATTTTCAAGTTCATCCAGTTCATCTACATCCGTAGTTTCCGTAATGTGACGTGAAAGTTGTTGACCGGCGTCCAAGTCTTCCAAGTCTAGGAGCCAGCTTTACGCGGAATTTTTACTTTTGAGGGGCTAAAAAATATGGGATGAAATGACAGTCCGGTACTTTGAAAACATTTATGACTTTTACTTCTTTTTCGACTCGGGAAGTTAATTTATTTTAGAGACAGCTGTCACACTTGTCAGCTCTAAAACACAGTTCACTCAGCCACCTTTCCTTGTTCTCTTTGAGGCGTTTTCTTCACGCCCTGATTCATTCTTTGAATTCGCAAATCATTGTATCGCAACGAGGACATGCAAATTCAAACTCGTAACATGCTAACTGTGAATAACTACCGAAAAGTACACAGGAAATGCAAATTTCTGTTGTGCATGGGCAATGGGCAAGCATTCAAAACACCGTTGATAAAAGCAATTTGCATGCACGAATGCACAAGGCGGCAGCAATATAATGTATCTTGTCCCGTTTTTGATTTTCCAGGAAATTCCACAAGTGCATTTTTTACACAATTATACCTTCTGAAAATTGCCTTTGACTTTTACCTCTGTTTTTCCGGCTATGAAATTGCGACCGTTTTGCTCGTTTTCTTGAGCTTTTTCCTGAATCAAGTTTTTACAAACATAACAGCCATTAAACGAAGAATAATTAAAACAGTTAGCCAGCGTTACAGTGAAAACGAATTACGAATGGCAAGTCGCGGGAAAGTCAATTTGCCTCCTTTTCTTATCGCCTTATTATTAGTTGGCGCCTTTTGTCTTGAAATGACCATGTGCAATAATACAGGAACTGAAGTAAAAGTCATAGAGAAAGAAACTTACCATAGAGGAAAAATGGAACTTGCACTGAGCCGGAACAATCAAATTTCAAAAATGGCGGCTTTCCTCCATAATTTTGCCCAAGGAGTTCTGGGCTCGCACTTGAATTCAAGAAGTAAAATCAGCCAAGGATGTCATCAGCTAATAAACGTTAATTTTGTACTAGACCCTCTGCTGATGCTCGGGGATGAAATTGAATCGCTTCTACATCAAAAATTGGCGCCATCTACTTTTATAATTTTCCCGATCGACGACAAGATTCAAAAATCAGCCCATAGAAAAATCACGTTTGATCCGACCGAAATTTCCGTTTGGAATCAAAAATACAGTCAAGGCAGATCGTTAGTGCTGAGCAGTTTTGAAAATGGCGCGATTACTCAAGAGGAAACTGAAGAAAGAAAAATCAGTGTGCATTTCATCGAAAGTTTACCGGGGGCGTCGAAAAGCTCGGTGTTCTTCCTCTTCATTCTGGAGAAAAAGAAGAGGTATTCGCCCGATTTAGGGCTGATGCGGGACTACACCCGATTTTTATATCACGTGGCCTTTGCATTTTTGCGGGAGGTGCAAAATAAAAATGACGATGATGATGATGGTGGTGACCTCTTGCTGATGAGATGGAACTGGAACTTTGAGGAATTGATCTCTGTTGAAGTGGATTTGGTCCTAAAATCGGATCCGAGTCAAAATGAAAATTTCAAAATAGATTTTGACTCCAAGATGGCCAAAATGTTTCCAGACGTTCCAGATTTCCAGGGACAATCTGTCACAGGGTTGGCTTGCCCGATTTGCACTCCCTCGTTAGACATTTTTCGACAAACTGGAATATGGCTGGATTATCAAGTCGCTACGATGTATTATCTCAGTCTGGTCATCAACGCAACGCTGGAGATGGACTCTGTTTTTAGCATGGAAACCGGTAATTAAATGTTAAACTGGTAAAAAGTTGGTATAAAAGTTGGTACCAAAAAACGTTTCCGTTTCTCAACAGATGGCGTGGACGAAAACGGAGAGTGGAACGGCTACATGGCTCCGCTAATTGACGGTTCAGCGGCTTTTTCTGCGATGCTTCGACCCACTCTTCAAAATGAGCGCGCTATTTATCATTCGATACCCGTGTTTTTTGACAATCTGGTTTTCATCCACGCGCTTCCCATCCAAACCAAGTTCGAAAGGCTGGACGTGCTCAAAATGCCCTTCGAAAATTCGCTGTGGATCAGTCTGATCCCTTCGATGGTCGCTATCATAATAACCATTCAGGCCATTTTTCGATCTCGAAAAAGAATTTCGAATTTTCGACCTTGTTCCACTAAATTTATTCAAGTCGGTTTGAACTCCAATTTCGATGTCAAACCAAGATTGCTTACATCGAGGTTGACAAAATTGTTTTATAGTCAGAGGAACAACAATTTTCCCGCCTTTAATCTGACCTTCTTTGCCCTGACGAGCTCTCTACTCGATCAATATGGCGGCGTTGCCACCTTGCTGGGTTTTAAATTCAAATCGAAATCGAAATACAGCTTCGTCGAAAATTCTTTAGGACAGTTGCCTCATTTTAAAAACTCAGTTCGAAATTTCCCGCTGCCCAACCTTGGAATTCGTTTGGTTCGATGGATACTCGGCCTCTGGCTTTTTGCGGTCATAATTTTGAGTTCCGCGTACAAGTGCAAGTTAGTCTCGAGCATTGTCATCCCCAAGGATGTCTATCCTCCCCGAACCTTTGAGGAGCTCGCAGCCTCCGACTATGAAATTCGAGCCTTGCATTTCACCGGCGCTATCCAAGAAGCGCCAAACAGCAAAATTGGTCAACATATTGCCAAGAAAGTGGTCGAACTGCCCTATTATGAAGCCCAAGTATGTATGTCTTAAAAAAATTTTGATATTCCACATTTTAAATTTTTTGAAAAATGTTTAAAATCGCACCCTTGGAAAAAAATCTTGTCAAAATATCTCACCGAATTCTGATACGATTTTGTTCGAAAATCTTCACGACCTCAATTTCGATCAAATTTTGACGAGATTTTGATGCACATTATGAAAATCTCATCAAAAATTGTCAATCTTGCAAAATCGCATCAAATTTTTATAAAATTTCAATAGGACTTTTTTCTAAGGGCAGTATTTTATTTTGCTACTTTCTTGATAGTCTTACCACACGATAATAACCGGGAAAAAAGTGCTGTTGGGCTTATCCCTCGTTTTCCGTGCTTTTGGTACATATTTATTTTCTTTTTTTGTGAAATTTGGACAATTTTTAATTTTTACGCCAAATGTTTCAAAAAATAGCATGCAAATTTTGATAAACTTGTGGTTTTTTTAAAATGTGCCACTTTTTTATTGAATATGTTAAAAAGCTCGAGAGCATCTGACCGACGTGAATAAGCAGCCCCTTTTTCTCGTGTCCACGGATTCGTTTTTTCCTTTATTGGGAACCATCGGAATCAGTCGATTCTTCCCATTTGTCAAGGGTAAAAAGTAAAAATTCAATTCTTAAAATTTTGAAATTATTCTTCCTTGTAAAAAATAATTACGGAAATTTTTTAAAAACTACCAACAGAGCCGTTTGACGACTTGGTTCAACGGTTTGGAAGCTCGGGGATCTACCACTTTTGGCTGGAAAGACGAGTCAGAATTCTAATCCGAAGCGGACAGGAAAATGCCCGGCGCTGGATGGAGACGAACAAGGAATTTCGACAGTATTGTATCCGACATAGAACAGGAAGTGGCGGTCGACATCGCCATGGAAACGGGGCAGACAACGTCGAAGAAATTGAGGATGCAGAGAGCCTCATGTTTACACTGTTTCTCATTAAAATTTTAATCCTGGGATATTTAGTGGCGTCTTTTTCAATTTCCTTGGAATTTTGCTGGAGATGCCTAAAAACGTGGATGGCATGGCCGAAAGGGAGGAACAAAAACCAAGATAGAATATAGAATCCTGCAGGAGATCTTGCGACGAAAATTTGAAAACTCCTAGAAAATATTGAAGCGCATTAGAATTTATCTGCAGCGTAAAATTTAGACGCGCCATAATGTGCGTCAATATGGATCGAATAATTTACCTTTATTATTACGAATTATTAATATTATTTAATACCGTTCTTTGGATACAAAATCTTGCCAAATAATCCACGGAAAAAATACAAAACGTAGAAGCACTTCGACGCCGCTTGCCCTTAAACCTGGGAAAACTTGGGGTGTTGAATGATAGGCAACTTTAAAAGTTTTCAAAAACATATTATAAAAGCGAGAAACATTTATGATCTTCAGTTAAAAATGTAATCTCATGCATAAATAAAGAGGAGTTTGATGATAAATGTTAAATTCAGAAGCAATTGGTGATAATATCGAGAAATTAATTAGCTTTTGCCATTTTTAGGGAAATTCCCACTCAATTTTACAGCTTTGCACAATTTTTTATGGTACAAATACGGAAAATAAAACAACGTGCTCGTATCTTCCCAACATGTGTACAACGAGAATTTTAGCGTAAAATAAAAGATGAGTATATCTATGTATGTACTCTTAATACTTAATACATTGTCAGAGAAGAAGAAGACGTCGGCTTTTGGCTTGGCAGAACTGACCTTGCTGCTGGCAAGCTTATGTATACTTGTATAAATACTGCAGATGCCTGCAACCTACATACACAAATGCTTTATTGGTATTCATGTAAAACTTACATGCTGCGTACAATATTATAAATACTTTATACTATGCATGTGCATGTGCACCGCTAGTATATACATACAATGTATGTATGTCATACATTAACTTATATGTATATGTGTGCACACGGCTTTTTTCTTTATCCTCTTATATTATATACTGGCAAGTCTAAAAAATGACTTTCAAGCTATTTTTGTTGCACACTGAACTGCAATTCTAGTTCCTTTCTCACGTGGGCTCCAGCTGGCTTAACTTGACTTGAGGTATGAACATGTACATACATATATATACATATGTGCAGAAAATTCTACTGTGCAAATTATGCAACACACAGCAAAATGTTAGCATTAGATAACTCAAGCTAAATATCTATCAACAAATAATGTGTGTGCAGTGTGCAACAAAGTTGTTGCAAATTATCTGTTTTTCTTCCTCTACTCTGTCCAATCCCAAATCACAGCACTGTACTGTATGTAAGTACCACAACTACAAAGTATTTTTTAGCATCGACTCTCGACCCATTTTAAAATTTATCTCAAAGCAATATTCCTTGCAATAAAAACATTCAGCTTTCCATATCGGGCCATTATATGTACATACACAAAACCTTTTGAACAAACTACATAATTTTTTGGACCTGTTTCTAGTTTTATACCAACCGCTGCACTGTTTTGTGGTTTTTTGTTTTGTTTTTTTCAGATAATAGATAGCTATGGCAGCCCTTGGACCAGGTCAAAATTATGCATTTGAGCATTATTACATTCTGCAAAGAAAATACTTCATCTTAGTCGTCTTTGGCCTTCTCCAGCTAGTGGGTAACATTATTATGCATAAAATCCTTGTTCTCATGCATGCGCTTTTCCTAAATTACCTACAATAATATTTTCTGCTTTTCTTCCCGTACTAAAATTTATCAACCCGTACAAAAATAGTTTTAATCAATTAAAGAGAAACTTTCTTCAGAAAATTCGCCCATTATCCCACCGGAATCTTCAGAATTCTGTAAAAAAATTTCTGTTAGTTGAATAAATTCTGCGGATTTCGGCGAAATTCTGTTACTTTTCGGGCGAAA
>JAQIVE010005541.1:0-12746 GCA_034698285.1 Sminthurinus bimaculatus | reverse complement strand
ATGTAAATTTTTATAAAAAAATAACATTAAAAAATAAATTGTACAAAGTTTAGATACTCGATAAGACTATAATATTAATAATAGTAAAATATTATGATGTGTTTGTATAATAATGTATGAACTTAAATTATGGTAATCAGTTATCATGATAGATAAAATACTTGATGAAGAAAATATAATGACATATAATGATATCAATATCAATGTATCTCAAATCTCAAGTAATAAACAATAAAAAAATTAACATGTATATGTAAAGTATAAAATAATCACTTTTAGAATTGTACAAGTTTTATGGTGAAACCGTTGTGGTTAAACTGCCATCATCATCGCTATTTGTACTAAACAATGTTTTATTTCGATTCCTTTTCGACTTTAGACGTCGACCAAAAACAATCGATTCTGTCGTAGTTTTAATTGCAGTATCTTTTGGAGTACTCGTATTAACTGGCTTGCTTTTGCTAGCAATGTTACTGCTGACAAGGATTTTGGTACTGTATATTTCTTTAATTTTGTTGTCCTTGTTCTTGCTGTCATTATTATTATTATTTACAACATGACTTTGACTAGAAGTAGTGGTTGTGGTGATAGTATTATTACCATGATTAGCTTTGGTATTGGTTATTTTTTGATCAACATGTTTTCCCTTGCTCACAACATTATTATTTCGAATGTTATAACTATTGCTATTAGCATTAGAGAATAGAGGTGAAAATCTATATATAAAAGGAGCAGTTGTAGTGGTCGTCGTCGTCGTGGTCGTGGGTGACTGTTTGTTATGACTTGCATCGATACTATTCAAATTTCTTGTTAGGGGCAAAAAATCATGGGTTTTGTCGAGCGCCTTGAATGTTTCAATTACTGTAGCCGTATTTGAGGACGCAGACTGTGGGAATCCAGAGGGTCCACTACTTGCAGAAAATCCGAATCCTTGCTCACCTGAACTACCACTGCTAGAAAATCCGTAAGGGCTTGATCCTGATCCGGAGGGAGCAAAAGAGTCAAGAGTAAATTGCTGATAGTGCTGACTATTAACACCACCATGTCCAAAGTTTGTTGACGGAGAAGTGCTGAATGATGATGGTCCAAATTGAAAACCACTGTTGACTATATTATTGTTATTATTATTGCTTGTAAAGTAGTTTGTATTAGATGGAATGTTTGTGACTGTTGGATCTTGAAAAAATCCTATTGTAGTGTACGGAGCTGCAGTCACGGCCAGGTTGTGAGGAATAAAAAAGTTATTAGTTGGAACGTTATTATTGTTGTTCACAGTTCCATACTGGGTTTGAGTTTGAACAGGTGCGACAGTTTGTGGAGTATTTTGATTTTGACGAAGTACTGGCAGTATTTCGTTCTGATTTTGGTATCGATAGTATTGATTTTGATTAGTGATCAAGTTTTCATTAGGATTTTGAAAAATTGGAACGCCTGCTGGCTGACCAGGATTAATGTATTGTGATGACACTGATACGGTTGGTGTTGGTACAATATTATTGTTACTGTTGAAGGGTATTACTAAGTTAGCACTGATATCACTTCCAGGAAAATTATAGCTTGGATTGTATGAATCTGGAATACGCTGTTGCTGGAAACCCTGTGGCTGCTGTTGTTGTTGCAGCACTTGTTGTGGTTGTTGGGGTTGTAACACTTGTTGAGGCTGCTGTTGTTGTTGTTGTAAAAGATTTGGTTGTTGGGGTTGCTGTTGCAATCTTTGTGGCTGCTGTTGTTGAAGCTGTCCAAATTGTTGAAATTCTTGGCTTCTAATGATGGTTGGCAATGGATTTTCTGTTTGTGTGGGAGCAGCATTGTGATTAGTTCTAAAGTACAATGGTTGCACATTATGGTAGGGATGACTCGGAGTTTGAGCGTTCTTTACAGCTGTAAGAAAATATGAGATTTTAGCAAATATATTAATATAATATTAATAATCAAAATAATTTGAAAATTTACCCAACTTCCTCACTTATTTTACTAGTATTGAATTTACGAAAAATTTAGAATCAAGCAAAAAAGACTATATTGCATTTACTTGTGTACATTGTTTGATATTATAAGAAAATCTTATAGCGTCGTTTGTAATCTCACCGAATGGTCTTTGTTGTTGGTAGTCTTCATATGAATTTTCATTATAGTAGGGCACAATTTCAACTGGAGGATTCACAACATACGGAGATGTGTATGCATTTTGAGAATTTGACTGAAACTGCACAGAGTCTTGCCCTTGCAGCAAAGATCCAACACTCTGACTCAATACTCCAGGCAAGGCTCCAAAGCAGAAACACAAAAATATAGTCACTGTTTGAAGTTGAATTGTTTGTCTTTGTCTTTGCAGTTTCTGGCAAAACTTGGCCATATTTGACAAGTAATTTAACAAGTAACCAAGTGCCACTTTGTACAATCCAGTTCTTAATTTTTTTTATTCCTATATATTTTCTAGAAAATATGAAAAATAATGCTGGACAAGTAGTACTTATGGTGCGTGTAAAAACTCAAGACCTTTGAGTAGGATATACATTACGGCTTAACGCTTCACGAGGAACTAAAAGAGAAAAGGTAGAACTTTGTTTCTTTATGTGTGACTCTTTGTTGGTACATGCATTCTACAATACATTCGAATCTGCTTTATTGAACTATGTCTGCACTGCATTTCAGTATACATACTACAATATATGTATATATTACTTTTAATGTAAGAAAGGAAGATGCTGTTATAATGTTACACTGCATGAAGTACATGCATGAATATGAAGGGAAGAAGGGATTATGTAACTTGAAGAAAAGCCCCAGCAATAACCCTTGAAGCTTCTTTACTTCTTTCTTTATGAATGTCTTGAAATTATTGTGAATGCATCATTATATCTTGAACTGTGTGACCTACCATCAGACTCAGACGATCGCCACAATAGCGGAATGGAACAAACGCAAAGTATGAATATATGTACTTAGTGCTTAGTGCATGTAGTTAGTTCTTAGTTCTTAATGGTGAATTTGAACACATAAATCACAAGTCACACATGCATAAGTAATGCATATGTACACGAGAGGAACTTGTTGCTCGTGCTTCGTATTTTCTTCTGCCTTTCATCACTAATTTCTTATCTGTGTTCATACGTGTATATGTGTATGTATTATGCATTACGCATGACAAGAGAAGTCGAAGAATTTGTGAGCAGTGCCATGAGCGTTCACTGGCTGTGAGCACTGAACAATATTTTTTAGTCATATTTATGTGTCTTTAGTCTCTACTGTAAGAAGTACTTTAAATTCAAACTACATAAGATGAAACAAAACATTTGTGTAGGTGTAACAATTATAACTCCAAATAAAAAAGCAAGAGTGTCGTGAGATATGGTTATGATTCATTCACACTTCATTTTCACTCATTTATTTTATGGTGTGGCGTGCTTTGTTTGTTTAATTTTTAATAACCAATTATGCGATGATATGTTTGTAATTATGATTATTGATCATTTTACTGTAATTGGTAGGTTTTTAATTTTAAAATGCCACATGCCACACCATGTCAAAAACTGAAAAAGAATATGGATAAGAGGTGAGTGACTAACGAGGAATCGGAATAATCCAATTAATAAACGACAACTTGAAATGTAAAATAATTATCGTGTTGTCAGCTGTCAAGCAGGGATGTGTGGAAAGGTAAAAATATTGCTAGGTATAACTCTTGTGCAAATAGTGTAAACGCAACTCTTTTTTTGGTTAGTATTTTCGTTTTTCGTATGTCCTTCTCCTCTATATTTAGTAAAAGGCCAAAAGGAAAAACACCACAAATATTAGTTATGTGTGTTATGTATTACATTGACAGAAGGGAGAACATATTTTTTGTGGATTCGGATTCAGGCTTTGAATCGCACAACCGACAACAGTTTAGTTCATAACCTTTGGCCCGCAAGTCATAAAATACTATCCTAAAATGTATGCTTTCGTGTGCTTAGCTTCAAGTCTCAACATCCGTTTACATCATTGTGAGCAACTTGAATCTTGAGCCATCATCATAAATAAGACCAAGCAGTTACATAGCTGGTTTGAAGCCTCAATGTGCAATTTTAAGTGAAAATGAATAGATACAAATTATTATACAAGTTGCATACTAGTTTTGAAATAGGCTTGTTTTGTTATAAGTTTTCAACTTTTGTCATTTGTGGTGTGGCAAATGACAAACAAAAACAACAACGTAGTCTTATATTATTAATTGTATGAATGATTGAACGTGGCTATCTATATATTTGTTATTTGTATCATTCAATAATATGCCTTCCGTCTTCCGTCTTCTGATTTTATATGTGCAATGTACAATATCCAACACTAGCACCTGTACAATTCTGCCAGTCAATGGGTTTTACCTTGCATTAAATCTTGGAATCAATAACAAGACAATTGACTATATTTGTAAACAAGATACATTGGCGATTGACCGACAGAGGATAAATGATGACCAGAGTTTAATGTGATTGTGAATAAAATGCGTTGCATGAACAAAATAACAGAACTATTGTAGTAAAACTAAATAATAAGTAATATATACATGTGCATAAAGGAAGAAAGAAACGTGCCAGTGCACACCTATTTTTTCAAATAGGTAGTTTACATGCAGGTACATATACAATGCAATATGCATGTGTTATGTACACACATACTTTTATGTGTTTTTTGTTTTGTCTCATCTCTGCCCCTCTCTTTGTGTATTGCTCTCGTATTGACCCTTTGCTCCTCAAAAAGCAATCAAGAAGATCCACGTCTGTGCTTACCTACATACTGTGCAAAAGCACATAGGTTCATATGATAGTAATCATTATCCTCAGTAAAGTATGTAATCTGCAATTTGTCTATACATACTGCATAATCGTAATCCATGAAACAAATCAATTGAATATGAGAGTGAATAGTTACTTCCACAGTATGTAACTACTTACATGTATGTTTATATTTATGAAACATCCTCATTTCGTATACAAAAAGCTTACAGTCTTTACTTCTTTTGTTGTTTGTCGAAAAATATCTTGGCAAACCTCTCTCTCTCTCTCCCTCACTCTCTCTCTCTCCCTCCCTGTGGTAGGAGATTATGATGAGATGAATAGCTCTTATGCAATCAATCGAATTAAAATATAAACGATCAAAAAGCAAGAACAACTACGGAAACTTACAATAATTCATAATTGAACTCAAATGAAAATTGACCCTGATTGATTATCATCACGCATGTATTTTCATGTATGGACACACCATATAATTATTATTATCTTGTATTGCATCACATGCATCATCTCAGAATCAGAATGAAAGAAAGAGGTTTATATTTTATATGGCTCATCGGTCGGTCTACTTTGTCTTTGGACCATTAAACTATACAATAGCCTATTGTCAATATTAATAGACTCACGCACAAATTCATTTTCGTCTATTGCAGCAAGCAAATGTTTGTTTCAATCGTCCATAATACAATTAGTTAACATGAAGTATCTTCACTTATCTTCTTGTATTGCAGCTCCAGTCGCAATTCTTCGTACTTTATGTTTTATAAAAATATGTCGGTGTTAAAGGTATCACACAAGTGTTGAAACTAATTGCATGTAAGTGGCTCACGTAGAGAAGAGATTGATTTTGTTCTTGATTACGGTTGACCGTATTTTGAGTTTTGATTTTGTCTCGTGTACGCAGTGTAAAAAAATTATAGTACATAATACACTGCTATTACACGTCGTTCCTTTGGAGTGAAGTGCAGTGAAATGTCGTTACAGAATGTACACCGCTTAAAAAGTTTGTATTTTTAAAATAAGGCAGGTACAAGTAATCCAATTTATGGATTTATTTAATTTTTGATTGTTATTTGCAACTTTCAACTTTTGCCAATTGCGGAAGGGCCTGTAGTCTTTAGGGATTGCTGACAACACATATGACATCTCTGCAATACATATCTACGCAAAAAGTGTGTACACTGGACATACGCTTTTTGATATTGTTTTTTGTAACTGTTAACCATTTAAATGTGCCTAGAGCTACGGCGTTTGCAGTGAACATTCTTCTGGTGTGTTTTTAGTCTGAAATGTGTTTGTTTTCAATATAAAAAGAAATGGAAATCTGTGACATCAAATGACATTGCAATATGTCATTTGATAAAAGCCGTTTGGATAAAACATAAAAAAATTAACACGTACCGTCGAATTCTACATTCTTTGTGGAATAATAAAAAATAATGGCTATACAGTAAATAAGGAAAAAAAGTTATTTTTCAATTGGCTTTGTACCTTTTCTTTCGGATGGTATTGTATGTTGCATCAAACGTTTTTATATTATCATGTAAATGTCAGTAAGGTTCCTACTATGTTATTGAATGGTTAAAAACATCTTGTTGAAGAAGAGCTTCTTTAGTCTACATTCCATAATGTATAAGCATGTACAACAATGCAGCTGCGTAGATAGTACTTTTATAACGAAGTAGTAAGTTGTTGCGTAGCTAATAGTACAGTTGGTCTAGGTACACGCGTTTACGAGTATCCTCTTTAATAACGATCTTACTTATGTGGTATGCACGCAATTCATTATTCAAGAAAGAATAAAAAGTAATAACAGTGATTGCAATCGTAATTCATATTATTATTCCTCATTGAAATAGTAACGTGTTCTAATGTTGAATGATTAAAAACTATATATTTACATAAGTGCTTTTATATAAATACATTTATGTGTTTTCTGCTGTACTTACTATACATATTACATATATATACATTATAAACATTACGTATTTAGGTATATCAAAAATTGTGTACAATTATTGTTCCCGTTTGTGCAATATGCATCTCATTTAGCGTTTAGCAAATGAACTCAACTTTTGGGAACAAAGTATTTCACATTTAAACGAATATTTATACTTATCGGGTAAACACTAAAATTGTACATGAAAATGTGTTATTTGTAGAAAGATGCATTTTACCAGCAATATAAAAGAAATCTCAATGAGATAACCTTTCAACACTGCTGAGATGTCACCCTGCAAGTAGCCTATGTGGTCTTCTATATCATCTATGCATATACGTGTATGGGTAATGTGTACAATGTACACTGCACATTGCACCTATGTACAAGCCCGAGTAGAAATGGTCAAAATGTCTCTGCATTTGCCTGGTTTGGAATTGGAACCAACATAAGTGGTATATATCATAGTATAGCAAATAGCTTATTTGTTCAATTGTGCTAAATTAAAAAGATATAAGGACGAGGATGCAGAAAAATATGTATGCGTACATCATTATCGAATAATGTGTAGAAGTATTACATTTTAACTTTAAGGAGAGGAAGAGTTAAAGGCACTAAGGTGTGGATTATGGAGTATGGATTTATTATCTAGACAAGATGAAGAAGAATAACATGTTCTAAAATGAAATACAGGTAATAAGCATGCGACTAGATGAGGAAGTGCGAATTAGATACATAAGCATATCGCATATTATGTATTATGTACATACAAGTTATGGAGTATTGTCGCGTTGTCGGACGGAACGAAGTCTAATCGTAAGATGGTGATGATACGGCCAAAGAAAACTTATCACAGAATGAGCGAAAGGGAGAGGAAGAGAGTGTGTGTGTGTGTGGAGATTTCAACGTCGTAATAATGAAATAATGATGAAATTCATCGAAAATGTTCAACGTAATTTAATACAAACAATGCCCAAGTAACTCATGTCGTGAAAACTTTTAAGTATGAATGAAAGCTTTAAGCACATTTTTTTATCATCATACAGATATTTCGCCTGTATACTTATTACATATATTATTATGTGCGTTTATTTACTACTCACACGAGGACCAAACTACAAAAGCTATAGATATTTATGCTTTTTGAGAAATTGCTTTTCAGTATTCTTAAAACTCTACTCGTGGGATAGAGCAAGCGGCAGGGAGTGAGTGAGAGACTGAAGACGGAACAAAACGCAAGATGCATAAATCATGTCTCCGTGTATATGCAAATAAATTTCTATAAAATATTCTATAACATCAAAATATGTCATAGGCATAACGTACACGATACACGATAATTTCTGCAAAATGTGACCAGAAGTTTTAAGTTGATATGAACAATGTGCATTATTGCACAATTGCAAAATTTTAGTTGCACAATGACAGTATACAACGTTTTTTCGTAAAACTGCATAATTACCATTGCATACTAACTACCAACTAATACTTTGGTTGGTGTACACTAGGCTCATATAGATGACTTAATTAACGTAACATTTACGCTGCATTCAAAATTTCGTCTCAAGTCGCAGAATAGTATCCTTTGTTTTGATTTTCAACATGTTTTACAGCGGTACAAATTAATGTTATAACGTTAAAGGTATTGGGTACTAGTGAGTGCGAAAGATTTCATAAATAAACCTTTGTTTGAGAGTTAGTCAAATTAGACCCAAAAATACATACAAAAAAGGTATACTTTTAGGTACTAAATTGTCTCACAGTTTTTGCTTCTCAAATGTTTCTGGGCGCACTTACCAGCATGCATCATAACCATTGAAAATTAAAAGTACATGATATTATAATGCACAATTCTACCTGCATTAGAGAGGTTCTGCTTGCTCGAATCCGTCTTGAGACTTTTGGAATTCGAGGAAACCTAAAAGTTCTCTCACTCATAACTTATGTATAATTAAGATCCTTAAATATGCTTAGTCTCAAATTCCAATTGATGTCGTTGAGTTTCCCGAGCCTCACTAATATCTCATGCTTTTGAAATTTCATCAAGTATCTAACAATTTTTATTTCGATGTAATTTTGTGCATACTAACTTAAGTACAAACTACAAACGAACGAAAGATGTGAGGTAGATAATAACCCTTTCCTAAAAGTACATTTAACTTCACATGATATACCAGAGCTTGTAGAAAATCTGAATTTTTGCAATGCCGTCAGGATTTTCGCCTTTATCTGTGCAAAAACTTTGCAAATAATTCGTAAATGTGTAGCCAAACATGGTTTTTTCGGAGTAAAAATACAATATTGCTGATAGAATGTGGACTTTATTTTGTACTCTCATTGCTACAAACTACAAAGGACTCACATAATCATTGACCAAAAATACGATAATGACATGTGAAATGAATCGCATGTGTCCTCGGAATCCACGATGGAGAAGGAAACTAAAGAGAGAAAAGAGGAGGGCGGCTAATGTAATACCCACTAGGATAATACAAAGATTATCCACGCTCGGCAAGGTAATACGAAGTATTCTTCTCCTTCCGGTGAGAATGGTCCGGATAATCCTTTCGATTCTGGCAAGAGTCGGAATATTAACGTGAGATGGGCAGACCATCAATAGGATTTCTACGAGACATTTTCCAAATTTTTGCACTGCGTTAGGATTTGGAGGTAACGTGGCTAAATATTTACTAGCTGCTTGTAGCTGGCTGATTCGAAGGTTATGAACGAGTTGTTGAAAGGTCCACTTTCTGTGTTGCTTTGTAAGGGATGAGGATGAGTGTGAAAATGGCTGGTGGGAGAACGAGAGTGTGTTCAACAGTTTTCCATTCTTTCTTGTACAGGGTAAACTAAGGCTGAGAAGAAGTGCTCCAGTTCTCTTACCATGGGGGATTAGTTTTACTGTGTTAAAAAATTTGGACAACCTTTGTATTCTCTTGACAAACTGCTGAATAGAAAATACAAAGATTTCTGTTCCATTATAAGCTGAATATTTCCGACAGATTGGGCATGATCGAAGACTTCCATTTCCACCAGAGAACCAGAAAGAGAGACAAGTATCGCAGAACGTGTGACCACAGGCTGGTAACATCAACGGCTGAGAATAAAAATAAAATGTATTAGTTAGTAGGTACGCAACTTGCAAAAAAATTATGTAAACCAATTTTTTATTTAATTTGAACTATAATCAAAATTCAGAACCTTGTGAAGTTGCTCGTTGCACACTGGACAAGTAAAATGTTTGGCGACGGCTTTAGAAAAAGCATCCAAAAAGGTTACACACATTAACTTGGCTTGGACAACTGATGAGGATGTTTTTAAGTTTAAACTATTATTTATTCTTTGCTGGAGCTTTGGTTTGTTTGATTTTAACCACTTTCTTCTACTAATAACACTTATAGCAGTCGTGCTAACTGATTCTTGCAAGGATGAATAATTTAGAAAAACGCCTTGATCTGGTGATGGGAAGTCTATATGCTGTATTATATTTCCAGTAATAGCAGTAAAATCTGAAATTTCTTCCCCTCTTTCATTTGAGCTCCAATATTCATCTTGGTCAGCGTCATCATTGATTTCTTCTATTGATGTAATTTCAGTATCAGGCGCATTTTCTGTCTGATTATTTATACGATTACAATTACCATTTTTACTTTTATTCTGCGATTCTCTTGCTGATATTATAATTCGTTGTGGTGGATTTTTTTGCACTGCTAATAATGTATATAAATGCGAGTCAGAAAAGCAACACCGATTATTTGTAGTAGGATTTTCTAGCTGATGCAGCATGTTATTTTCATTAGTAGATGAAATACTAGTTTAATTTTGAAAGTTATTGATATTGTTGGGAATTCGATATACCTAAAATAAGCCTTGTACGTATACGTACAAAGCTTCAGACACCATGAAATAAATGAAATACGGAAAATTTTGAGACACTTCAATGAAAGAGGGGTGTAAAGGTGAATTCAGAGTTCATAGCATAGTATTATGTAGTACTATGATATTACATAAGGGAGCTTCGGGTAAAAATTTACCACTTGGAATTTTTGCATAGCTCAAAAAGTATAATAGCTACAATGTTGGGTCAAAGATCATTCAAGAGCCAAAACAAAGGGCTAAATTTCGTACAATTACTTTGAGGGTCCATCTCATATGCCACGGCCATTTTTGGGCCCTTGAAAAACGAGCTGTAAAGAACCTATGTCGAGTAAAAGTTTACCACTCAGTATTCAATTAGTTTTAACTCTCAGATCTTTAAAAACTTGGGGGTTTCGTATTTTTCCGTAAAATTTCAGTTTATTCTGCAGTGAATTACGTTTTTATTCTAAGCAAAATTTCACACTGCAGTAGGTTTAAAAAATTAATTCGATTGTAAAACATAATACACGACATTAAAAATCCTTTTTTCCAAAACTTGCTTACGGCTTGAATATTTATGAAAATGGGTGATGTAAATACTTTATAGCAATGAAAACATAACAAAGTTTTACATTCAGAAAGAAAATAAGGCTGAAAGTAATTTTTAACTGGTTTTTTGAACGGTGTAAAAGTTGAAAACTTTTACCCGACCTCCCTGATGGAGTACAAGTAAAGCTTTACCACTCATAAAACTAAGTAAATGGCATTTAAAAATTTTAATGTAAAGGCTCAATAGACTTAAGTTTGTAGAGAAAATCACAGTTAACAAGATGATGTAAGGATATACAATACAACATACATATTTACATATACATATCACGAGTAAAAAACAAGCAACTTTTGGAGAGCCCAAAATGTCGTACTTTCTTTTGATAGGAAAAATGGTACTTTTATCTTTTATCAAGGTGGTAAAAATGCATGTTGCGTCAACCTTACTTTATCAAACATCAACTAGAAAAGCCTAATCTTGGTTTTTTGTGTTTACACCATGTGTCTAATATGCGTTAGTAGCATGGTGTCTGAAGCTTTTTACGTATACGTATATGTGCACTTTTTATGTATACGTAAAAACCTTCAGGCACCATGGTTAGTAGCAATCTGTACTCAATCTACGGAGTGGTAAATTTTTACCCTTAGCTCCCTTACTTATATATCCCACGGCCTACCAATGATACTATCTTGATATTTTCCAATGCCGTTTTGAATTCGGAAAATCTCTTTTCGTAAAGTAACCAAGGAGATAAATTGAGCTATTCCATGTAACGAGATTTTAAAATTTAAATTCAAAATGGCATTTAAAAAAGTACCTTTCTCCTTTTGTTATTTTGTGTTCACATTTAGACATTAAATAATTAATTTATTTTTTAACTAATTGAGGTTAAATAAGAAATATTATTATAAAAAACAGACTACTTACTTTCAATAAGCCTTTTAATGCTAATTTGTCGGGTTTTATCCAGAGGCGTATTTTATATGAAGTTGGGCCACTGTGCGCCATGGAGCTTGTTTACAAGAAAATTTATTAACAAGAAGGTGATTTCGTCAAATTGAAGGGATGTGAAAAAAGTAGCTCGAAAATTCTGAAAAAATTTAGGGGATCAACTTCATCCCCATTCGAATGTGTGAAGGTTTCAACTTTTTGTTCCAGAGAAATCCCAATAACTAAATGGTCTTAATTGATGGCCATAGCTGGCAACACGGAGATTTCGATCGGGGTAGACGGAAACATACCGGGTGACCTGTATAGAACTGACGCTTTTACAAGTAAAAAACATTGAAAAGCGTCAGTTCTATACGGGTCACCAGGTAATCTGGGCTATGCCGTGCAATTTTTTTCCAACAAAATTGATTTAAAAAAAACGTATGTCATCATTTTTGATATGGGAAAAATTTACATTTTGATTAACCCGTAAAAGGACACCATTTATTTTTTAATTACTCCCAGTGGTCATCGAAAAAAACTCGCGGCCACAAAAATTGAAAAAAAACTGTGCACAATATTCGATGTCATATTTTCTATGGCAATGCTTCATAGAGCGATTTGAAAAAAAATATTCCCGCTCTGCAGTTTGTTTATTTGAAATTATAACACAGAGGAGTTGTTGATTCTATGC
>JAQIVE010005540.1:0-12746 GCA_034698285.1 Sminthurinus bimaculatus | reverse complement strand
ATCGAAAATCAAAATCCTTTTTTATTTTTGGTGTCTATTATAGTCATTTTTGGTGTCTATTATAGTTATTTCCTTAAAGAATTATCAATTATTAAGTACTCTAGTTAAATAGAAATATAATTTAAGTAGTATACACGTATTCATCAGTTGCAGGAAGAAAGAAAACACCTCGCATACCACGGGTTGGCAATTGAACGGTCAAAGACACCCCAATATCTATTTTCCCTATTTCTGCATTGCCAACCTGTTGAAAAAACGTTTACCGTCAGCAATGGTTAACATCACTATCAATAGTATAGCTATTTTTCAATTTATTTAACGCGTCACCACTCCATCCCATGCAGAAACTGCTTGATATTGCTCGGCAGCCATGGATGCATTCATTATTGAATTTGTAGTACTAAAATGAGGAATCAGAATATTCAACATTATCTCGAGTGGAATATTATAGTATGCAGTATGTATGTACATTATATATACAACTTTTTACACAAACTTGAACGAAACAGTTGAATTTTTCTTACCTAAAGTTTAACGCTTGTTGTAACATAAACAACATGTCTACAGAGAACCCATGTGTAAATTTCAGCTCTTTACTTTCTTCGTCATATTGGTACTCTGTGTCGTTTTTGAACTCTTGGTCTTCCTAAATCAGATTTGAAATTGAAATGACTTTGACTGCGCTTAAAATGCTGTTTTGTATTTCCATGTCACATTAAGCAATTTGTAATATGTACTTCAAGTAATAACCATTATGTATTTAGCTATCTTTTTACCACTCCTTCTGCCCTCAGTACAACTCCTTGAAAGTCTGAGCGTCGTATTGTTTGACTTGGACAGATTTTGCAGCTCATATACGAATATCCCAAGTCTCTGACTCGAGTAAGGATCAACTGGTCATTTATGCCATATATTTCAAAAAACTGAAAAATTTCGTTTGCATTGGTGGGGTTGGGACTTGAGACATTAGATCTAGGAAATCCTACATAAAATTCTGACGACACGTCAATACTTGCAATGATACGAGAAGAATTAAAGTGTTGATTAATGATAGACTCTCCATCCTCCACTATTTCCGGCCATACCAATAAAACCCAATTTGTGTTATATCTTGTCAGATTTTCAAGTCCACCTTGAGGATTTCCAATCTTATGTACACGAAAAATATACAATACATTTTGTCTTAAATTCTTTGATCGCAGCTAAAATGATTTAATTACATTGTATTATACTAAATTAAAACAACTTAAAATCCACAATCTTGAGCTTGAATTTTCTTTTTTATATTGTACCTGTGAAATAAAGTGGAGTGTAGAATTGACATTTTGAAATTCCACTATGACTTTTGAGAAATCTTTCCTCTCTTTCCCTTGTACAAACTCAGCGAGACTTTGTAAACTGGGAAGGAATGATAGCTGCTGTTGATTAACCGTTGCCCCTATACAGCGAGAAAGAGAAAGCGAGAGAAAGTACATAAGCCATAAAGAACAAGAATATGCATGCTTTCATGGAATTCGGATACCGTATTTAATTGAAAAAGTCTAAAAAAATTGAATTTACCTTGCAAAGTTGGAACGTTGGAGTCAGAAACGACAAGAATATCGTCCTCTGTTCCAAGGAACGTTAATAGGTGGACTAGATTAGAGCTGTTACAATAATTTAAAGTGAAGCAGCAAACAAATATCAGCTTTAAAAGTACATTGGAATGCAAGCGTTCCTGAATTTTAATTGCCACCATAGCTACAAACACTGTAAGTCACAAGAAGAGTGTCACTCGTCAACTAGCTGACTTGAATTTTCTCCGTTTTTCCTCGCTGGAAATCGCCGTCGTTGAATAAGCAATAAATAATGAGCAATTGTATGGATGGAATGAAGTGTAAGGCTTATTAATATTGTAAAGAATGCGCCATGTAATTTCTCCTTAAGTGCCAAAAAACATGATGAGAAGCTAATTTCGTGTTTCAAAAGGTATAGGAACCCATTAAAAAGATGTAGTACGCGTATGTAAAAATATGTGGCATGCATGCTGTATGTGTTGACACAAAAACCGATGTGCATTTTCTATTTGTATAGTGTGTACGTTGTACACAGAAAAAACCTATTATAATGTGTACCGTGTTTACAGTTTTCAGGAGGGATTGGAAAGCGGCGACGGCAAAAGATATAGATTTTATTTTATCAAAGTCTAATCATGGCTAGTATCAATCGGGTTACCATTCATAAGAATCTCAATTCTTTTCTTACATACCTACCGTAGCCTAAAGTTGATAGATAGATAGTATATTTCTCTATAATATACAGAATATAGAGCGACGTACAAGTAAAGAATGGAACTCTAGCGTTTACAAAATTCATAGTGTATGTATTCAATTATTAAATAAATAATATGTTGTGTACTGTGTGCCAAAATCATGATTCAATGAATGATATGAAAAGTGAATGCAGTACGTTTTGTGATTGCAAAAACATATGAATGGAAGGAGGAACACGTGTACATGCACACACAGTAATAGGTATTTGTCACTTTTAACGAACAAAGAACAAAGTGTCAATAATAACGTTTACAGAGCTTTGTTGAGCTGTGCTGTAAAAACTCACATTTTGTTGATTTTGTGTCTCTCTCGCTGTCTAGTCCAGTGAAAGTAAAATAACAAACTTTCTCCAACTTTTCTAAAGCTACAATACATCTATCCGGACTATAAATGGGAGCTGGGAATTACAGCTTAGAATGTAGTTAGGTAGGAGAATTCAAAGGAAGCCATGTACAGATAAACAAGTACAGTATACAGCATGATGTACTCCCGTTAACTTGTGCGATACATGCTCCAATAGACCTACTTACAAGCACAGTTTAATATCATAATATCGTATTGTTGAAAAAGAATTTTTAATTCATAGTCACTTTTCGCTGACGAATGTATGCATGCATATCTCAGAGGTAATAACATATTGCATAAGTACAGTGCATAACATGTGATTCTATTCTAATAGACTACAACAGAAAAATGAGGTGATTTGAAAAGGTAAACATGGGTACATGAGTACCGAACCAGGGAGCGAGCAGAAATAATGAGAGAAAAGTAACATTTTATAAACAAAATCCATCTGCCTGCCTGAGTGTTCACATAAAAAGTAATCTACCTGCATATTGAGAGTTTCAATTTCAATGAAAATCTCATGTTGCCCCAGGTTGACCTCTAGAGGTCACGGGGTCAAAAACATGTAAAATTTAAAGGTGGTAGTTGAGCAAAATATGTAGTCTCAATGGTTGTTTTAATTTGAGTTGTATGGAGGGAGGGACTAACTCCACCCAATTTGACCTCAGGGTCAACAACATGTGGTTGCGTATTGTGTTGAAAATGTCAACAACGAAAACCGCATGTGATTCGGTCAATCTGTTCGGAAGTTATCGTGAAAAGAGTAGAAAATACTTTGAAAAATCACGAATTTCTTTATAAAAGGGGGCGCAGCTCCGCCCCCTTTTGACCAAATGTGACCAAATTCCTTTCCTGCCTGCGTAAATGTATAAAAATGCTAACAAAATAGACCCCATGTGAATCGGTTCGCCCGTTGCGAAGAAACCGTGAAAAGCACAGACGGACAGATAACATGATAGAATAAGGGAAGCTCGCTTCGCTCGCTCCCTAATAGCAAATTTTCTTTTGAAGCAAAATGTCTGCATACCCCATATATTATGTACCTACATTCAATGTATTTTTATACATAAATATGTCAATTACCTAGATATTATGTATGTAACATGAAATGTACTATGTAGAGCCGAAAGTATCCTACAAGTGCCTGCCTTTTTTCTCGCTTAAATCCGAGAGCTATCGCACTAGGCTCGAGTATTAATAAAGGTGTGATACTTTACTTTCGCCGTAGGTTGAGCAATGAAAAGCTATCTCAGCAAAGCTCTAGTTAATTTAGTGTTTGCACAAAAGAAATATCGAGAGATTGGCAGAAAATGGCAGCTTCATAATTCCGACTTGTCCCTTAGAAAAAAATCTTGTCAAGAAAATCTCATGAACTTTTGACACGTCTTTGGTCTAAAATCTTATCGATTTTGATCAACCTTTGGATGAAATCTCATCAAAAATGTTGATGTTGTCAAATCTGATCAAATTTTCATGAGATTTGATAAGATTTTTTTCTAAGGGGTATTCTTTTGTTGCATTCATTGTGTAAGATGTAAAAATGTTATGTACATTGTATATTGTATGTATTGTTGAATCAGTACAAGAGACACAAATACACACACAAATTTGAAGAGTTTTGTCTCTAAAAATCCTTCATTTTGATATTAATGGGCAATGGACAAGGGACAAAATGGTAAAGTATTTTTGAGACAGGACAAGCGTTATTTGTCGGAAAGGACGTTTAAGTTTGACCAGTGAATTGATACAAAATTATTAAAATAATTCTGAAAGTAGGTACAATATGTTTTGTTACTTTCTGTTTTTATAAAACTCGGACAGAAAAAGTATTTACTTCATTCATACTTATTTTAATATGAGAATACATACAAATCAAATGGCAATAATAAACATACATCTGTAATCTTTATATCTATTCCTTTACAAAAATTATTATTCAAATGTTAATACTTAAATTTTAACAATTATAATATGTTGACATTCGAGGTGTATACTGTATACGTTTAAAAATCGAAAATAAATATAAGACATACCTACTTAAATACGCAGCAGTTATACGTTATACATGGGTATTTGAACATCGTGTTTAAATGCATAAAAGTAGTTACATGACTTTTTAGAGCTCGCTTCTTGAGCCTGTAATACAATGAATATTAATTCAAAAATGTTGTTATACGCCTATATAATATACGAAACTTGTAAAAGAATTATTTTTGATTTCTGTACAAACTGACTAACTCTAACAGTTAAATAATTAAATTATTTATATTTTGTTTTAAATTTTTTAGCCTTGCTTGAAAGCCATGCTATAAATTATGATAACAGATGACTAAAGTCTATTTCAAATATTAAGTAATATTGTAGGTACAGAAGTAGTTTCCTATCAACAATTTTCATCATACATACAGTTGGATAGTCTAACAAAAATGCAATACTTATGAGTTGTTTGTAAAAAAATGATTGGTCATTTGAAAAAAAAATTACAAATGCCAAACATTAGCTCCTTAAATATCATAAAAGGTGATCACTCAAAAATGTATATGCCCATGTATAGAATTCGTCGATAACCAAAATAACTACCAAATCAATAGCAGAACTAGATGATGTAGAGTAAACCTATTTTAACCATATCATTCAATGCAAAGAAATTCATTTTACAAAACGGAACAAATTAAGTTTGTCAAGCGATAGTAAATAGAATTAAGTGGTAGCCTCCAAAAGATCGGATTGTATATACTGACTGGTTCTACACATAGGCGATAACATACGCATAACGACGCTTGTAGTTATTATTACACTCAACGTCTTGGTATTCTTAGACGACAATGTTCGCCGCTTTTAAAGACTGACTTAGAATCGAAAATTTATCATTCATTGTAGTTTGATGATAAAGGCTTAAAAATCCACTTTCCTTCCTTCTATGCACTAGCAAGTGGATAATTGTAGTTGAAATAACGGCCCAAATAGCAGGTTTTGCTTCTTTCATACTTTGACCCAGGGTTATTAACCAACTTAGATCTTTATCCTCGGTGAAATTAGCCAATAAAACGTAACAAAGATTTTCACCTACAGCTTCATATTTTGTTGGGTCCTTCTTTTGAATTTGAGGCAAATCGGAAATTATACCAGTCAAGTAGGCTTGAATTACCTAAATATATTATACAAAACCAATGTTATGATGGTTGGCAAGAATTGTATACATATACATTATACATGACATACATGTTCTTATCACCATTAGTAAGTTTATTTCAGAGGAAGCATTAATAAAATCATGTTTTAGTTTATTATTTATTGTAATACTAAATAAAAAGGAAGATATTTACCAGCTCCATTGTTGTCATTTTCAATTCAATAAGCCCACTAATTAGCTGTCCAATCCCAGCCATAAAGCCTCGGGACACATTTACAGAATGTCGGAGTAGCTGTCTAAGAAAGCCATAAAGTTGAGTATCTGTGCAGAGAAGAAATAGAAAAGAAGATCATCTTTCAATGTTCACATGAAATACAAAATTAGCAGTAGAAATATTCATGATAAAATTATGAATATACGGTGAAAAAACAATTATTGTCAATGAATTACTTGAATAGCTTTTGAATTCACGTTGTAGCCACTCTTTTCGTACAACTTTAGTTTTGCCATTGACCTTCATATATCTTGACACAATTTGATCCACATTAAATTTGGATCCAGGCGCTGTAGATGAGCCAGAGACGCTTGAAGGAGCAGGAGAATTTGTTCTTGTTGATGATGTAGAAGCTGAACTGAGTTGAGAATTCACTGTTACTGACTGCACGTAAGTCAAAGGTTGTGCATTAACTTGCATCAACTTTTCTACAGGCTTCGTAATTGGTACTGGTGGGATGAAATTTGCATTACTTGTTGTACCCAGAGCTGCTGCTGTATTAAGCATATTTCCAGTTTTTGCACTGAAAGCCGTTACAGTAACACTTGTCGATGATGTTGTGCTCTTAGGTTGAGGAGGAATACTCGTTGAAATTTCATCTTCGTCGCCCCAATCAACGTCCATCCATGATCCTTCTGATTCTAAAGGTTTTTTCTCAGGTTCATCTGGATATGGCTGTCCTGAGTTTTTCGGTTCAATTAATAGAGGTTGCGCTGCAAGTTTTTCTTCTCCAAGATAACTACTACTACTTTCTACTGGAAATGGTGGTTTTGAAACTTGAGGCAAATTATTCGTGTTCTCACACTGAAAGCACTTGAAATCTTTACTGTTCTTCACGTAGCAATGAATATCCGTTTTATGCCCACATTTTAATTTCAGTTCCTTCATAAAAAATTTACAGGGTGGGCAACTCGCGCTGACATTATGTATTTGTCCGCAGGCGTGTCCTGACAAATAAAGAATTCAAAATCAATCATAAGTAACTATTTTCTTTTCAAAATTATAGTTTGTTGTTTGTTTTGTATTTTCATTTTATTATATCTGTGTAATACAACTAAAGTTGTACTATAAATTATGATGCATAGTAAATAGATACACCAAATTGTTACTATACCTGTAAATTTTCCACACAGTTTTCCACAAGGAGTTGGCCTAGGCTCAACTGGTAAATGTGTGGATTGAATTACTTTTGAGGGCTTTGATACTCCTGTAGCTCCCGTTTGATTGTCAGCGGCTGTTGGAGTATTAGTAGTGTTTTCTCTTGAAGTCAAAATATCTTGTCCGTGTTTATCAACAGATTTTGGATGATTGATAGCTTCCAAAATAGAATTTGAAGATGGACCGGAAGGCAGCAACAATTTTTCAAAGCCTTTCCGATTATTATTCTTATTATAATCAGTAGGAAATGGAGCAACTCTTGGAAAATTATTATCGCTTAAATTATTACGAGGTTCACCACCATGAACAAAACCAGGAATCATAGTCGCAGGAAACCGAAAAGGTAGGGAGCCACCACTACCACTGCCCACTTCATTGCCCATTGCTTTTTGAGTAGATGTAAAGGGATCCACTCCTGCAATTTGAATACATATTAGATAATAGTTAAAACCCTGTTACTGTACTTTAGCAAATAACAAGGCAGAATGACCTTGTAAATTAAATTTCTACTTGGGTCTTCGTATTTGCTAAAGGAGAGTACTCGCGGCAAGCGTCTTTTAAAAGTAAAACAATGCTTTTACTTGTTACTGTTGCATTTTTAATATTATATTGTCAACAATTATGCCTAATAAAAGCGTATAGTATACACAACAAAAGCTATATTAGTAATGTAGTACCATTTGACAATGGAGGTTTCGGACAAGGTACATTTTGAACAAGCATTTCTAAATTAGAGAGGCGATTTACTAAATCAGTAACAGCTGCAGAATCAGGTTGTTGTTGGGGTTGAGGTATGGAACCAAACAGTCTATCAGAAGGTACACTATTCGAACCCTCTGAAATCAAAACAATTATAATACTTACTTTGTGAGATTCATAACTATTACATACAATGGAATAGCTATAAGACCATGAAAGTATCAAGAGGTGTTTAAAGGTCATAGTAATGTATGAGTTTCAATTACGTAGCACATGAGATCTCACGAGAGTTTCCACAATCGCCAATCTTTTTGTGATTTCCCAAATTGTTTCACGAAAGCAGATACTTTCAATCTCAAGACGTCGTAAACGGTCGTCAATGGTTTCCATGTTTAGTGATCAATTGGAATTAAAAGACAGGACAGATTACAAGGAATAATACTGTAGCAAATACGAAGTATTTAAAGTTTAGGTGACTTAAACTGTTTAAAAGTCTCTACGTGTATTTACTTGCATATGTGATCTGTGATCTGCAAAATGAACACTATGGTATGTAGCACGAACAACCAATGCAATGCAGAACTTTGTACCAGTTTGTATAAAATAACTATCGGTTGCCACTTTAGATAGAAAACCAATAAAAAAACTGTAAAATACTAAAAAAATAATCCTAAGTATATTGCAGTTAACTGACTTCAAGGGGAAAGGACAGACCACACACCGGGAACGAGGAAAGGCGTCGTGAATCTCTGTGTTAGCAGGATGAGGAAAAAGTAAGACAAAAATGTTCAGCTCTCAGGCTCTCAGCAAAGTTTAAAATGGTTAGTTGCGCCAAAACCATTGAGGAATGTGGGGAATGTCCTATGAAAAACGTTAAGGGGTACTGAGGCAAATGTACAATAATTTTTTTAACTAACTAATGGGGTTTACTAATCAATAATAATGCAAAACATGATTGCTATTATTTCTAGTTAATGTGTCAGGTAAGGCATATTTGTCTAATGTATACTAGGGCATCCTAGTATTGTAACTCTATCTCAAAAACGCACATGTATTTTAAATAAAGCTTTAGCATTAGCATTGTGGTAAAACCATTTTTATGTATAATTATTATAGATCTACTTTTTGTAACTACAATGAAAGGAAAAAGCCATTCAGGTCCTCGTCATTGGATCTCCAATTTTTCGTAAAGCTCGAGGTTAAAAATTGTACAATGTCTGGAAAATCCTTAAAACCAGTGTCTATAATAATATAGTCTACAGCATATTATCTGCCATAAACCAGTATTCGGTATAATATGTAAGTAGGTATGCCTACAACTAAAACTGTCTCTTTTCTTTTGCACTACCTAACAACAGAAGTTCACAGAAAATGAAGGTAAAAAAGATCTATCCTGAAAAAAGATTTGCCCTTTCTTTTAACTACTGAAGCCTTTGCAAAATACCAAATGTCATAATATATTGAATGGAAATTCAGGCATTCAGACAAACGCCGAAATAAGAATGCGCCTAAAACTATACGTTAAGCGAGTGCATGTACAAGTATTTGTATCCTGAATCATGTACTCGTAGATGATACTTTTTCACAAAATGTATACGATTATACACATACTTAAATACACATTGCGAGGCAGTCACAATGACACAGTTCCCTTCCTGGATCAATGCCCAGTTGATGCAACTAAAAATACAGTCAAGTGTACAAAATGAGGGATACATACTTCAATGTGCATCTCTATTTCTCAACTTTGATTCTCGTAGGTCAACAAGCCAAGCCTGGCATTTCGCTAAAAAGTGAAGAGTCCACAATTATGCTAGTAACATACTTAGCATTAGCTATTAACAATTAGCAGTTATAATGGTGACAATTCTTCAGCTGGTAAATGTAAAAGTGTATACAGCTTTTACAAAACTTTACAGCTGACCAGTTTCTTTAAAAGCATAGATTCCTTACAAAAAAATACACGCAAAATAAAGAGCTCATCTCCGTTTTATAAGTTACTCGTTTGTGTCCATGTGTAATAGTGAGCATTACAATTTTCAGTGTACCGTGTACATACCGTTTTTATGCGTACTTTCTTCGTCACATAAAATCTGAGCCCTTATCATTCTAATCGGTTCGCGTGAAGTTTTAGCACGCATAATACATGCTACATGCTGTAAATCTTTAGTAGACAAAAATAACATATCATACAATTTCCATACTAAAATAATGGCTCAAAACAGTAGTAATCTGTCTATATTTTTAGACGAATACAATGACTTGATCGTTTCCGTTTTCTACATAATTTTTATCTCACTCGGTGCCCATTTTCTACGCATTGTAATACGTAGAGTTTTTTCGGAAAAGAGTTGGCTACGAATTCTAGCCAGTGAAATCGTAGCCACTGGAGAAATGTGTGCAACTTGCTTCGAGCTGGGAAATGGTAAAATTGATGAAGTTGGTAGCTAATTATTGATATAACGTGGTGCACAGTGCACGCACTTTGTGCACAATGTATTAAAATATGCAAAAAGTTACCAAGTAATAAAATTTATAAATAATGGGGTCTAATTGTACACATTCGCTTTTTGTCCTCTGTTGCCTCTTCAGTTGCTGATAACTACGGGATTACAGCTTATGCCATTTTCTACTTTGCCTCTTCACTATGGTGGGCCTTGACATGGGGGGACGCATACGCCAGTCCAAGCTCTCATCTCGAAGACTACTTGAATGAAGATACAGATTCTGCAACGGCCATGGTTGCAAGCGTGACGGAACTAGTAACTGCATGTCTAATATACAAAGTCTTCGTAAAGCCACTCTGGTCCTTCGGTATGATACCCATTCACACGGAGAGACTGAGTTCGGTTTGCAGTGCTGACCTTTCAGTAATTACCATATACATAATTTACCGCTATATATAATTTTAGTTTGAAAGGTATAAAACGCAACAGGTCTTGAACCTTGAACTCTTGTACACGTATTTTATTTTATTTTATTCGATCAAGGTTCGTCCTCTTTACGGTGGTTTAGTCGAGGGAATGGGCACCTTGCTCTTTAGCGTCATTTCAAAAGTTTTGGCCACCAAACTTTCTTCCGAGCTCTTGTGCACAGTGCTCAACTCTATTCTGGACACAGCTCTCGTCGTCATGGGTGAGATACGGAGAGTTTTAATTTCTTTCTTGAAATTATATGCGCGGAAAATTAGCACGCGTACTTTTCCCCCCATGTGATTTTTCATTGAATTATGTACGTATGTGTTTATATTCGTAAGGAGAAAGTCGGTAGAGAAAGTTAAAAACATTTGCTCTATTGTCACTATACATTGTTAATCATAATAGCCATAATTTCAATTCTAAATTTAGCCTACGACATCAGCGGAGGCTACTTCAACCCGGTGCTGGCGACGTCGATGCAATTTGGTTGTGAAGGAGCCTCCTCCTTTGACCATGTTGGAGTTTACTGGGCAGGTGGAATTTTGGGTACAATCGGCGGTTTGTTAGTGTATAAGCGTTTTGATGGTCAGCTGATAGAAAAACAGGAATAAAAATGTCTTTCTTTCAACCACATAACATGAAACATGAATAATATATTTTCTTTAATGAATACATTTAATATAATAGTGTACAAACTAAACCCTGCCAAAACATTTGAACATTGTAAAATATTATGATAACATTTAAGGGGATTAATTGCTCAGTTTGGCTTCAGCCGACGCAACCTAATTTATGTAAGCACCGTATGCAAATATCACTGTCGATGAATAAAAACGAGGAGCGTAAGAAGTTTTGTATGACTTCCTTCCGATCAGTGCCAAATAAAGAATTTGAGCCATATTTTGATGATGCATATTTTTTGTTATTGCATTCTCGCAAGTTTTGATTGGACACGTTTCCATTTAATTTTATTCAATAAAGCTGCAAGTCTACAAAAGATGAATTTCAAAATTTTCGCTGGAATTCATTGCATTTTGAAGAGCGAGCTTGACGAAAATGCCAAAAGGGTTTGTAGCTTATTGACAATTCATGACTTCTTTATTGTAAACACTTTACAACGTGACGACACACTAAAGGTTATAATAATAATTGTTTAGTCGCGAAAATTTACATGCCGACAACAGTGATATCAACTGGCAAAACTGTTGACGCGGGAGCTTCAGTTGAAGCAGCAGTGGATGTGGCTTCGGTCTCAGCAGCGGATCTGAAACATACAGAGATAGCCAGGAAAATATGGTTAAATTATTTTTTATCTGTATTTTAATATACGACAGATTTCAGTATAGTACTCACGGAAATTGTGTTTAGAAATACGAGGACTTGAAATCCCTGCATTTATCTCCCGGAAAAGTTAAATGTTTCGTAATGCATTAATTAATTATATGTAAATTAGCTTACGTTGAGGGGGCTGCGGTGGAAGAAGTGATGAGTTCGGGTAAAGTGATGTCATTATTGGCAGCTGTTGTCTCAGCCCTATAACGGTACAATTACAACAACGATCACAATCACAACCCGCAACAATAAATTTTTTTTTTTGGGTATAACTTTGAAAGTTTTAATAGTGTTCATTGAACAAGTTTATCGTTTTACAGGGACTCCAATCAGTCCAAATGTGAGGTTTTTATTCAAAAACTTACGCAGCAGTAGTTTCAGCGGCAGCAGTAGTTTCAGCGGCAACAGTGGTTGTCTCGGGTGCAGCTCTGCAAAATTTTGATACCATGTTATAACGTTATAACTTTGCAGTACTACCGTACGCGTTATTTCATTAACCATTACATAATATATTTATTTCATTTATATCATTACGGCTACATTACATTTAATTCCAAAGTTGTTGGTTGTTGCGC
>JAQIVE010005539.1:0-12748 GCA_034698285.1 Sminthurinus bimaculatus | reverse complement strand
TCTCGGGTAACTCCAAAAAAAATTTGAGACGAATCGGTAAGAAAGTGAAATTCTTAACAAAGCCTGCGGTCTCCTTTTACTACTACTATCTCTCATCACCAAAATAGTATCATTAACAAATATACCGGTGACAGCAACCTTTTATAGCATCCTATAAAAGTGTGTGCAGCTTTATTCTCAAACATACTTCATACTTAATGTAGTGTAACCTATAGTTATAAAAATAGCATATCGGTACCATAAAAATATTCGTTCATACATATATACCTTCATTCATTCATTCAAGTATCATTATTATTATTACGTTAACTATATGTATATTATGATAGATATATTATGAATTACTAAAGTATCACTTACTTGATCAGGTTAGTATGAACGAGTGAGCTCTTTTTTGACAATTGACTAGATCAATATAGAGACACAATTGATTGATCCCTTACATCGGCATACAATAATGTATTACGTATTTAAACGAAGAATGGATGTGACGAACCGGAACTTTTGTTTAGATTTTAGATTATAAAAGTTAAAGAAGTTATAAATGTTATAAGAATTTCGTTGGATAATCCTTTAAAAACTTTCGAATGTTTTTATTTTTATCTACTTTATCTATAATCTATACTGTTTTTTACTTGATAAAGTCTTTTGACAAGGACAGTTTTGTTTTTTAAACTAAATCTTGATATTTACAAATTACAAAAGGCTTGATGTAGATTATAGTTAGTAGTATAATAATATCTAATGCTATACTACTCACGAATAATGACGATTCACTTTATAAATAAATAATTATCTGTAAATATGTAGCAATTTATTATCATCGGTTTTGGATGATGCCGAATAATGTTCTGCAACTCTGTCATGAATTTATACCATATACCATATACTAATATAATACATTACAATACAACAGACACTTTAAAATACTTGTAGATTGTAGAGTAGTTTGATAGTGTTGTTATTTTATACAAGTGCCTGCACAAGAATACGATTAAATGTAGGTATATAAATAAATAAATAAATAAGTATCTAGTAGTGTATGACAACTTAATGATCGTTATTAGTTACTGGAAATCAGCTGGTCTGTCTATACTTACGCACAACGTACAGTTTTACACAGTACCTTATTACACACCAAGTATTTAACTTGATTGACAATTTTCCCCAGTTCTAAACTTGAGCCCACAAAGTAAGTCAGTATTATACTTCAAGTAAGTAACGGTGTAATTAATTACCTACTTGTGTGTGTTTGTATTTGTGCTTGCTGCTGTGTGTGTCAAACAAATCACGAATATTTTGCTGCCACTTTATAATGCTGGATTAAACAAACTGGAGAATACACTAGGAAATGGACAAGATGTATTTATGTTAACTCCTCGTATCAATCAATAATACCAGTAATTATGCTGATTATTTATAGCGTAAGTATACAGTATAATTTAACGACGATGATCTTTTTTTCCCGTCTCTTCTCTCGCTGTTAATCCTTTCACATCAACAAAACACACATAACACATACCTACAGCACTTGAACTAAATTTCTTCGCTCTTCTTTTTTCAGATTTCACACACACGTACTCTCTGCCCCTTAATATTTTCCACCCTTTTAAATTTCTCCGTGGTTACAACCGGACAGCTAAAGTAAAAAAATAGTAGAAATTTATTTCATACAGAGGGTACGTGTGTTAGACTTTGACCCCACGATGGAGCAAGGATGTTTAAGTTTTGAGGTGTATCCCCATGGTCTTAAACGTGGATATTAAAAAAACTCGAAATTATGACGGTGATTACCTTTACACACCTTTTATGATAAGAAGAAATGAATTATGGGACTTAATTGTAATTCGAGAATTTATCAACAAGGGATTTAACTTACGGCAGGTCCAAAGTTCATTTGTGTATATTTACATTTAGAGTAGCATTACATTGACATACATATAGGTTTTTGCCGGCTTATATTGTTTACCTGGTTGTCTCTCTTATCTCTTGCTCTATATGACATCCTATGGCTATAATTATAATCATAACTATAGGGCTCTATTTATGTATGAACTAAAAAAATAAAATAAAATAGCACAACTCAATTTCTTGCCACCCGTATCGCCGTGCCGTCTAGTTTCACGCGATGCCGACTACCACGAACTGATCATTCAGCAGTCTTCTCTCTTTTCAGCAGAGAGCAGTAGAAACATCGAATCAACTTTAATGATCAAGTCATTCGTCTACGTATTTAATACTACTTGAGGTTTTTACTGGTTTCTAAACTTTGCATCAATTGCATCGTCACCTAGGTTATCTCATCAGATTTTGTCCAGAATGATGTTCAACTGATTGGCTGAATTTCATAGTCCAGCTTTGTTCATAATTTTTTCTTTCAGGGTGCTCTGGGAAACCCTGGAGAACTTTCTAAGGGTCGCGTCCATTTTCTTCTTGGTGTTTCTGAGTTCGTTATAACTAAAAAAACTGATTTATATACATCAATTTTATATTTTTTAAGTAATAAGATGTCCAGAGATGAAGAAACAGTCATGAAAATGCAAAACTTGCTGTAATTTTGTTGGATTTTTGTACAAAAAACAGGATGCATACTTTCAATGCGAATTTCCATATTTCTATCTACCTAAAAATGCGAAAGTCTTAGTAATGTATTTATGTATTTTACATGCGTCACATCGCAATTATTCTGTAATAATTATCATTCCAATAGTTATTAGGTACACCTTGTAATTATTTGCATAGCATGTTTTCGATGGCATTTTACATGCTCCGCATCTATACAATCTACAATGTATTTATGTATGTAACTATAGATAGGTACATATTATGTTTCTATGTCCACCACACACATATTATTCGTCCAAGAGGCGAAAAGGTGACTGTGAACTGTGACAGAAGTTTATTTCGTGTGTGTACAAACTATACTTACTTTACTTTACTGTACTTACATTTCTCTTTCTCTGTCTCTGATTTTTCTCATTTCCGATCGCATGCACACGAGTTTTCTCTCCTGACTTTCGAACCATGTTTATTTATTTTCTTCATTTTATTTCCCTAAATTTATTTCGTTCGTGCTCCGCCGTAACTTCCTTGTTTATGTGTGCAATGCATATACATACATACATACAATTTTGCATTTTTATAAACATTACATGCACGGAAAATCCAAATAAAGATTACAGTGTATTTACTCAGCATACCTTAAACAGTAAATGTATATACGACAAACTCTGCCAATAAAATAAGTCGCTCAAGTTTTCTCAGGAAATCTAAATGAACCACGAAACTTTTGGATTGTAAATGCAAAAAATATGCGTAGAGAAAACAGAATCTACACATAAAATATTATGTATGAACTATGAAAAATACAGTCAACAATTGAGCTTAGCAAATGAAATGAAGGTTTTTTTTGCAAAATAAAACTCCATTTTTTGAAAAATATGCTTCAAAACTATTTACATATAATATACACAAGTGTTATCTATGTACTTATTTGCCATTGTATCACATCAAATAGAACATTGGAAATTCTTGTGTATGACGGACAAGTTTGCTGCTTCGCTGTCTTTTTTCTGTCGGTTGACAATTGACGTAAATATGTATGTGTAGTACTTGAAAAAATTTAGGAAATATCTAAGAATACATACAAAAGTATATTTAGACAAGATAAATAATAATACGGTGTGCAGGAGAACACGAGTATATATTATAATGATAAAAGATAATGACATGTAATCCTGTGTACTGTGTGATATTGTATATTGTATAGTACCTACTATCGGTCGGTATCAGTGAGCACATTGGACGAGATGAGGAAAATACGAGTTAAGAGTTAAAGAGTTCAAGTGCATCTGTTTCTTCAAGTTTTGTTCCTTTTCTCCTTACTTTGTATACATACCTATATTATGTATAACATTTCTCTGCATATACACTATACATTATACATATTCACATAATATAACGTTAAGATGTGGATGTTAGAAGTGACTTTATGCACTTTTTTATCGTTTCATCGTCGAGAGAACAACAAACCTAAAGAAGGAAAGAAATAAAGAATATGACGAGTGGAAGAAGAAGAGCAAAAAGAAATAATAATAATAATACATAACAAGAAGAAAAAGAAGTCGAAGCACGATGGTGATGAAGAACTTCTTCTTCTTCTCAATTGCATGGATAAAAACAAGTAAATGACAGTGGAGTTCTCATAGTTTCCTTTCATTACCGAGCCATTTGCCATCGCCATGAGGAGTGAAAAGAGACGACATAATAGTCATCCTCTGTACATAATATGCATAATATAGATACTAGATACCTATACATGCCAATGGTACATAATAATATTAATAATAATAATACCTATAATACACTAGTGTGTAATGATATAGCAGAGGTAAAGAAAATGGATAGGTAAAAAAGGCTATACATTTTATTTTACGAAGAATGTTTTTCACAGTATTTCTCCTTTGTATGACTGTGTGTGTATACATATAAATATAAAAATACAGAGAAAAGCAGCAGAAATTTTACGCGTGTGCATGTGTAAGTATGTATGTATGTAAATAGATGCACGGTTAAATGTTGGAACTTGGAGAGATGTGTGTGCTATTGCTATGTTGTATTATACAACATACAGTGCCTATATTTGACATACGATTGCATTGTGAGTGTGTGTGTGTGTATTAAATAAGTTTATGTGTGTAGTGTGTAATGGAGCTTTAGAGTTTTCAACTTGCACATGGGAGGATGTGCACATTTAAAAAAAGTGGAAGCAACGACCTCAGTTCTCAGTTCATCCATCTTCTATCTACAATATAATTTAAACTTGCTGTTCGTCCCCTCTTCACTCTTTACTTTTTACACATAATCACACACACACACATTTACTCCATCAAAATTGTATGTACATACATAATATAAGTACGTTTCAAATTGTATAACTCAAAATATAATGCACATATACATAGATACTCGAAACGTTCAAGCTCTGAACCCTTTGTATATATAATATAAAATATAAACAGTCAAAGTTTCGAGTACATGTATAATGTATAATATGATGTTATGCACTAGAGTGAATAAAAAAGCTCATCATTAACATTATATAATCATAATCATCCTCGTCATCATGATATTATTATATCGTATTATATAAAATTCATTTCATTATCTTTATATTATACAACTAACAATCTCGACACGTTATAATGTGCTCATGTGTATATTATGCATAGCGCGGTTCTCGGTTTACACTTAATACATACACGATCCTATCAAAGTACTTTGGAATTTCACACAGTGCGTTTAGAAAATTCTTGGAAAAACGGTAAAAAACGAGCAAACATTCAAGTCCGACTATAATAGGTTACGAAAATTGGTTATGCGATAAATACAATGTATATTGTAGTATTTCGTTTAGTTTTCAATGCAATTAGAATTTTGAATCTACATTTAATAAATAATATGCAAAAACTTAAAGTATCTTTATGAAAAATATGTGAAAAGAAAGCAAGCAGCATATTATAGAAATGTTTTTAATTGCAAACTACAAGTACTAATAAACTATACGAATTGACACAAAATATGTGTATTAAGCCGTGTAAAAAGTTAAACAAAGCAAAAGCAGTCAGTTTTCTAGTATTTAGAAATTTAAAAAATGGCTGGGACAAAAAACTAGCTTCCTCCCTCTCGACTCTCGTTTTTTGCCGTCTTTCTCCCCGTCTGTATGTGTACAATGTACAATTGCATTTTATGACATGCATATTGTGGGAAAAGGTAAATTCTGTATGCATGCACAAACGTACAAAAGGCTGTGTGTGTGTGTGTAGTGTGTTTGTATTTATGCATAGTAAAATTTGTGGCTGAGTTGTAGTTACTTTATGTAGATGTATATTATGCAAGTATGCATAACGCTAAAATGCTCGTATATTATAGCACGGTAAAAAAATTGACTAACAACTGGTCATAAAATATACATGGATACTGGATACATGCGTCTATAATGTATAAAAGGTATGGATACATACAATACCTATGTATGTATGTATATTATGCACAAGACTTTTAGGCACACAACTCGTCCTAAATGTAAAAAGTAAGATTGAGTTTTCCATCTCTTTCACTTTGTGCATGTTTCCATGCAGTATGTACGCGTATGTGTGTAGATGGAAAAGTCAAAGGAAAGGCAATCGCACATTATAACAGCAGCAGAAAAGGATAGTAGAGACACAAAACATTATAGTAAAATATATGTAAACAATGCGTTCCAAGTTTCATTGACCTTTTTTTCTCATCAGTGCGTTCAAGGCTTCCAAAGTTCAATGTATTTCCTACACACACACACACACACACATGCATCATCCACATTTTAACACATACACGCAATTACATGATCTGTAGTAAATATCTATCTAAAAAAGTATACACAGTACATACACGCAGCATTGTTCAAAAATAAAGCCCCATGCAAAAACTAAAAGCTGACAATGACTATTCACTATTCACATTACACATGCATCTTTCTATCTATGTATAGGACCTGTTGTAGATAGATACTGCATAAAAAATCATCATATTATTGCTTCTTTATAGGTTCAGGTACCAAAAGTCCAGAGGAAAGTCTAGTGGACAACGACATCCAATAATAGAATCTCCAAGTACTTTACTATTTATTACATTTGGATTTTGGATATATCCATAATATTAAAGTCATGCCTATTCAATTTCAATTGTTGTCCTTTTCCCCGTACATTGACATGACATTGTACGTATGTACGTATATGTATGAGGAGCTTCTTCTGCCACAGGTAAAAGTAAAGTAAAGGATTCAATTCAATTGCATATGCGTAAAATGTAAGTAAGTATACATACATAATACTTACACATTCATGTTTATTATTGTGATCAAGTTCAATGGAAGACGAAACGAACACCAAGAAAAAGAAGAAGAAGAAGAACAAAGCAAAACAAAAAAATCTCCCCTGACAATTTGATACGTATCTAAAGTTTTTAATGCACATCTTACAAAGCTACATAAACTATCATATAAAATATAAATGTTACATGTAAGTATTAAGTATGTAGAATAGATATGTTTTTGTTGTTGTATAATATAACTTGTAAGTATACTTGTTACCATAACTCTTGGTGTATGTAACAGAATATTGTGGAATATTATTATTGTGTGGCTGGTTCGTTGGTCGGTCGGTCGGTTGGTTGGTTGGTGTGAGTTTGATGCTGGAGGTGAGTTTTGGGCAAATGAGAGGTAGAGAGAGGAAGAGAGGGAAAAAAATGTAAATGCAACAAGGAGCCTGAGGCATCAAGAAGAAGACGAAGAAGAAGCAGCAGCAGTATATAGAATATAGAAGAATCATCATCGTCGCATGATGACGATTCCGACTCCGAAAAAACGCAGTCAAGGAACTCTCACTCTATGTTTTTGCTCGCGAGTTTTTATCTCATGACTTGAACTGTATAGACAAATCAAGAGAAAGACAGACCAAGAAGAACAAGAAGAAGAAAAGGACGACGATTGTATTTCATAGCATAATATTACATAATATAATGTGCGTTTCTATAGCATATATCATACAATAGTATAATGTGGAGAAAAGACAAGAGGTTGTGCATATATTATATAGTATGTATAATGTATACTATACTGATCGAAGAAAGAAAGATGGAAGGCCACTTTTCAGTTTGTTCAGTCTCCGTCTGTGTGGCCCTCGACTTAATAGCTAGATGAATATGTCTCTCGACTTTCGACCGACTACAGTATACACACTACACACACATAATATATCCTCACACCACGAACAACCAACATCTTGCCATTATTTTATATGTAAGAGATGCGGAGATGGAGATGGAAGATGGAATGGATTCGGGATTCGATTTATACCATACGAAAACCAAGGAAATGAAGAAGGAAGGACGAAATAAGAAAAAGGACCCAAGCCAAAAACATGCTCTTCTTCGGCTTCATCTTCGTCTGCTGCTGCTGCTGCTTCTTCTTCTTTTTCATTTCTTCCTAAGTGCACACACGCACAACCAGCATTAAGCTTAATGCATAATAGCTCGATACACACACATGTACGATGCTCACATTTATATCCACACTTTTTTGTACTCCTCTTTCTTCCTTTCTTTCTTTCTTTCTGATGGAGTTCAAGTCTCCTCCTCAGCAGCAGTGAGAAAAGTACACACACGTGGAGAGAGTTCCATCCTCAACTTTACCTTTTCTTCTTCATCCTCTTCTTCCATTCCATTCCAGTGCATGCATACAAACTTATGTATGTATATAGATAGATCTTTCTCATGCTTTTATGTCTGTCTGTCTTTGACTTTCTACATACATGCGTCCATGTATACTGTGTACTGTATACACAACAGGAATTCTGTACAGACTGCAGACTACATATACAGACTACAGACGCATTTGAAATACGAACAGGCACTTTGATTTCCTACACGTGAATTTTTCCACATTTCTACAACGAGTCTCCGCCGCTTTCCATTTTTTACCTTTTATACTTAACGACGTCCTGTATATTGTATATCATACGTACATATAGCTGGATAGTATAAAAGTGGAGACTTCAAAATCAAGAGCAATCAATAATATATTATGCGAGTATAATAATAATGTTATATTTTCACTTTTCAGGTCGATCAGCGGTCTTTTACAGTCTATTTGATCTCTTATCTAATACCAAGAATATTTACTCGAAAAAAATGCTAGTAATTAATGCTGCATATCATGTATTATAAACATAAAGGATAGAATTCTCTAGTTAAAATTAAAGAACAGTAAACTTTATTACAGTCGTTAATTAGCTGCATGTTGTTTGTACATAATATGTATACAATACATGAGATTTTTAAGCAGTAATTTCGCGTTACATAATAGCGGAAAATTATTATTACTGTTAATGGCATTTGAACATAAATTGACTATCAGTATGTATATTCTAGGTCTTCTTCTTCTTTTATGCTCAATGCTCATTGAACTTTTTGTGTGGAATCGGTAAATATCGTGAGAAAAAAGTGTAGGATTGAACATTGAACATACTACATACACACATTTATTGTTCTGTAAACATTTCTATTTTGTACATTTGTACGTTTATATGCTTATATTTACGCCTCGTCTCCTATATTTTTTACTCGTCCTTTACTCCTCGAGTATCGTCGCATATCCGTCACGGAGTCATGGTCATGACACATGAGGATTCACTGAGAAAAAAACACTACAAATGTTTTCCAATTGCTTGCTGCGAGAAAATGCAGCACATTATATGCATAGATATGTAACGTTTTTACAGCATTAAATATCTGTAAATGTGCTCCTTCTCTAGACTACCCATTATCGTGTAATTTGTTCAATTAACTCCAGAAATCGAATTAAAATAAAAAATTACATGTATTTTATCATCTATCTAGAGAAAAAATAAGACTTCCTTGATCCATGAACAATCCGTTATTTCAAGCTTAATTTTTAGCTTGCGGGGCCATGAAAAATGCAAGATTTTGCCTCAAAATACAAAATACAAAATAAAGCTTTGCATGCATTTGTATCATGCTTATATACATTGTACATAGTGTGAATATTCTATTGTCGATAGAGAAAAAAATGTACACATGGAAAATGTGCGTGTACGTATGTATGTAAGTATATTATCTGTACATTGTACATTGTACTGTACATGCATGTGGTCTAAAAGGAGGGAAAAGAGCATTGAAAAAAGTATAGAAAAAAATGTTGGGGGAGGAGGAGGAGGATGAGGATGAGACTTTGGCCATAAGAATCGAATATTTCTCTTTCTATACTGAGTACATATAGTATGTAGTATGTAGTCGTATTATATTAAAGTAGTGGTAAGTAGAAGTATAAAGAGAGAGAGAGAGAGTTTTAGGAGGAGAGAGAGAAAGAGCCTTTGACTATTGAACATGAACATGAGGAAGGGAGCAGCCAAGCCAGCGAGCGAGCGAGCAGTAGGGATTTGGGCATGGCATCGAGTTAGTTCTCATGATTGCCGTGGAGTTCCTTCAACTTGCATTCGAGCATTCGGGGTTTCTCTCGCTTCCACGTGTCTTCAATTCTCGAATACGGCACGTGTTGGGCCAAACTCTGTCTCTCTACTTCTCTCGCTCTTTTTCCTTTCCTCCTCTTTAACCATTCTCTCGCTCTTGCTCTTTCTCTTGTACTTACTTACTTACTATACGTTTGCTCTCTTTCTTTCTCTGTGCGTCTACAGCCTCAAAATTTTCAACCCGTCAAAAATGTATGGACAAAAAGCCCAAGGAACATTGTCACTTTCTTCTCCAGCTTTGTATGTACATATGTATGTATGTATTTCTTCCAATCCTTCCATGCGTATTATATATTCCCTAAATTATTCTATACTGCCCCTACCAAAAAACTTTTTCCATTTATTTTTCATACTGTGGAAACGGAAAATTTGTTTGAAAAGTAGATTTAAACAGTCCATTATACATTTTTTTTATTCCATTTCAAAAGACTGCCTTCAGTTTTTAGTTTTTACCACGTGCTAAAAGGTAGAGCAATAATATAATATAATGTAATATAGTCAGGTCATAGGTTTGTATGTACAATGTACATACATAGATGCAAGAGTTTTGGACTAACACGATAATATAATGTCAAATCCTCTTTATTTATTGACTAATAGGATTATTATTACTGTGTGAATATTATCATCATGTATAAGGAGTAAAGACAAGGGAAGAAAAAAAGAGCTTAAAAGTTTCTTGACCTCCTCGTCTTTGTGGTTTTGGTCCACATGTGGAGTGGAGTGGAGGAGACTAAAGACAAATATGGAAGGTTGATGTCGATACGACGACGATGATGCTTAAATTCTAATACAAATCGTTTTGGTCGTACAATCTGTAAAAAGTTCATGCACACTGCATACTTACATGCATATAGCATAATAAAATTGTCTTGCAAAGTTTGTTAACAGTGAAAGCATTCAGATGGAAATTAAATGTGTGTAATTATATTACAGAACATAATGATGATGGACACTTTAGTTTATTTCCCAAGTCTAATAATAAATACATATAAAAGGGAGCATAAAACATAAGTAAGTATACACTATACATTATACATGTACAGTATTTTTATGTATCAGTCTGCCTCTTGATAAATGACCCGATAATCGTACAACGAGAACAATGGAACAGTGAGATTTTCAGTGTGTGTGTGTATTTCAGTATGCGTGTGTACGATAAAAATCCTTGTGACGATCCACTTTCAGTTTTATACAGCGTGATTGCACACTGTACACTGTACATACTACACACACAGACACAGAATGAAGAGCGGATTTTCAATCTAATATTGTATTTTGTACAGTATCATATGGAGAACCTGGAATTGGAGTTGGGAGTTTGGATTTTGGAACGGTTGAAATAGAGCGAGCAATACAGATAGATAGATACAAAATCCAGATCACTATTATAGATTCATTCCAATTCAATCCAATAACTATTCAATTTGTAATTTCATAACTGCCTTGAGAGGAACAGAACAGCACAGCATTGCATGGGAGCAACAGTTGACTATTACACATGTGTATCTTCAAATATGTAATACGAACGACTTTTGTCCATATATATGCACTATGCACGAGTACATAATATAAAAGCCAACTATTTTCTAAGCATCTACAATCCACATTCTCTTTTATATGAAATGGAATTGATAAATGGATATAAAATAAATAACAAACCTTGTGATGTTGATAGTATTATTATCAATGTATACATAACCCTATTTATTATTACGAGGAGATTTCATTCCTCATTTTTTGTCGTCTCCAATCACCTTTTCATTTTAATCCACACATTTTTCTACATGCATACACACACACATACATACATACATACTTTGGTTACTAGAGTCGCTCGAGAATAAAAGAAAAGTTTTATTTCTTTTCGATTTTCAACTCTTTTTTCTTTTCATTTCTTTCTTCTCGTTCGTTCCTCCTGCACACACACACAAACGTTTTTTCTGTGTGCGTGTGTGTGTTTGTGCGTTTGTGAAGAAGAAGAAGAAGCTTTTTTGGATGTGGTGATGGCGGGGCAAGCATTAGCTAGCTTGGGTTGGCTTGGCATAGCATGGCTTGGCTCGGCTCGGCGGCGGCAGCGGCGGGGAAATTGAGGAGTGCGTATGTTTATGCGTGTGTGAGGGCAACGACCTCCGGAATAAAGACCCTGTCCATGTTGCTTTATCGATGAGTTTCGCCTCTCTCTCTTTCTTTCTCTCTCACAAAATATGCTCTCTCCTCTTCCACACGTTGCGTTGCGCATGAGGCAATGCAATGCAGTAGTGCGTATGTAAGTAAACTCATCTTTTGAATTCAACACACTTTATAATCATAGGAAACATGTGTATGCGTGTCAATTTTGTACCATGTATACGTATAATGTATAATGTGTATCAAAATGCGTATACAGTATCTATACACATTACACATGTACAAGAGCCGCTCTTCGTCAGCTCGAAACCACAAAGAGAAAAACTTTATGTATGTAAACCAGCAACGAGAACTCAAACAGAAACAGTCGAGAGACGCCGAGTATTACATAAATACATACTTTGGATACTTATAGATGCATCAATGCGTGTGCGTATGTTTATATACATGAAATACACTGAAACCTGTATATAGTGACTATGGTATATAAGAAATCCCTTCATACAGTGAACGTTTTTTGATTCCCCGGC
>JAQIVE010005538.1:0-12749 GCA_034698285.1 Sminthurinus bimaculatus | reverse complement strand
TGTCAATTTCATTAGTGTATTTTTCAGTAGTTTTTTCATCACATTCCTGCGTATTTACTATTTACCTTTTACATACAGGGTGAAAAGTTCTTCATAAATCAAGTGAGTAATCAATTTGTACTTATACAGCGTAGAGAAAGACCATACATTTTTGTCTACAAAATTTCACTTGTCGAGTGAAAGCTATCGAGTTTTCTCTAGCACCCTGGAGAAAGTCTCTTACTTGCACTGTAAATAATAATATATAAATAGTGAATTTTGTATTAATTATCATTAGTTTAGAACTCGTTTTTTTATTTGGAAATAATAGTACAAAGTACAAAAGTATTGGTGAACAGGTAGAGTACTAAAGTACTTTATATTATAATTTCTATTGTTGTTTATTGTTTATTGCCGTTTTAGAAGGGTGGACAATAATTTTGAAGAAAGGAAGGAAGCAAATTCCAAATAATAGAAAATGCCAGGTGAAGCAACACTAGATTCTCCTTTAACAGATGAAGAAAAGGAGGAACAGAATGATAATGACTGTCCAACTCCAATTTACTTGGATTACAATGCCACAACTCCTCTGGCTCCGGAAGTTGTCCAGTCCATCCAGCTGAGCCTTGGAGAACATTGGGGGAATCCCAGCTCCTGCTATCCTGCTGGATCCAAGGCAAAAGCGGTTGTTGAGACGAGCCGGAGAACCGTGGCCGAGATGGTGAGGGCAAGTCCAAACGATATTATCTTTACTTCCGGAGGAACGGAGGCGAATCATTTGGCCATCGTCTCAGCCACCACTCGCTATGGATCCTTTGTGCCTCATGTCATCACTTCGAATGTGGAGCATGACTCGGTTATTAAGCCCTTGATTGAATTAGAAAGAGCAGGAACTATCGGTAAGATCGACTTAAATGTATACATTTTTTTTTATACATAAAAAAAATTTTTATTATTCTTCTTATTGCTCATGTTAGCTTAAAACCTATCATAACTATTATTTTTTGTTAATTAATATCTAATCAATGATGTTAATATATTTTTTTTAGATTTGTCAATTGCACCAGGTAAGCAAACTCTAATACATAAATAAAGTATTATTTGTTAGTTGAAATAAAAGTAAAATGAATCAACAAGCTATTGTTTCATATTCTATAAAAGTTCAAGCATTTTTTTTAAATCTTTTCCAGTTGACGTAAATACTGGAGTTTTGAAGGCAGACACGGTGATCCAGCTAATTACACCTTCCACCTCATTAATCACGATAATGCATGCTAATAATGAAACAGGTGTAATAATGCCCATTGCGGAAATAGGTGGACTTTTAGAGGATATTAATAAGAGTCGACAGTACGTTCATCCCGTCATTTTATTTCACACGGATGCCGCTCAAACCATTGGCAAAATTGAGGTCGATGTGACACAGTTGAAGGTCGACTACTTGACCATAGTTGGTCATAAGGTATATTATTTAATAATATTGACATACTTGATTGGTTGTTTGTTGTCTCGATGCCTGATAATATAATAGTATTTTTTATAAATTTGCTTTGAAACTAAATTTTCAATATTAGTTTTATGGGCCTCGTATTGGAGCTTTGTATGCTCGAAATGCACACAGAGGAGCTACTATTACTCCGGTTTTCCATGGAGGTGGTCAGGAAAGAGGATTGCGACCAGGAACCGAAAACACCGGTACGCTTTTTTCTGTTTTTTCTAATCGACTCTAAATAATATTATGTTCAAACCAAGTAGTCAAAGTTGAATAAAAAATGATTTTCATGTAGTATCAAAAGTAATTTGCCAAATTCTCAGTTTTTCAAATCAAGTAATACTTTTTTCTGTTTATTATTTTGCAGCAATGATTAATGGATTGAGTACGGCAGCAAATCTCGTCAAACTGAATATTAACTCGTACACAAGTCATATGGAGGATATGAGAAATTTGTTACAAACTAAATTGGTGAGTGTAATAGTAACTTTATTTTTTGAAGTGTATTTTCATGCAATTGCAATTGCAATAAAAAATGTGTGTAATTTTTCATGTATTTTTTGTTTTTAGAAATCGATTCCTGGTGTTGAAATAAATTTTGACCCTAGTTTGTGCCTTCCGAATACTTTAAGCGTGTCCCTTCCAGAAGGTCACTTGGCTGCAAACGTTCTAGCATCATGTTCTAAAAGTAAGCTTTCATTCTGCTTTTATATATTCTAATTGTAAGTGCATAAGTATAGTTTGAAACTTTTGATTTTAATTTTTTATTAATTTAACTCTGCTTTTGATTTTTCCTTTTCTTTGACAGTCAACGCTAGTTTGGGGGCAGCCTGTCATTCTACAGCTCATAATGAATGTGGATCAAGTAAGTTGGCCATCGTAAAGTAAAATTGTATAACATATTATCAATTATTATATTGGACCAACGAGCTTTATTATTGATTACACAGGCATCCTAATTTCCTCTGGTCTGACAAAAGAAAGAGCAACAAGAACGATCCGATTCAGTGTCGGACGCTCAACTACTCCCGAGGAATTGACCACTGCTGTTGACGCTTTGGCCAGTGTTCTGAATAACCCCACTCTCCCCGAAGCAATTACTACTCTTTGAATCTCTCCATTGTTTTACATATATGTAACATGAATATAATAATAGTTAAAAACGTTGATCTGTTTGTGATATTAGCAACAATTAAAACTTTTATATAATATTATACTCTTACTTTAACGCATTTACTTTTGAAATACTGTAAGTAACAATAAGTACGTACGTACATGAATTTAATATTGTTCTTTGTAAGTATACGAAATACGAAATTAATGATACAAGAAAGCCGAATAAAATACATTTATGTTAACACTGTAAGAAGAATTTTAAAAACTGATTACTTTTAATGTTTCACCAAAAAATTCGCTGAGACATGATTTCATTGAAGCCAAGCGCGATGAACCAAATTCTATATATTTGGTGACTTTTGGTAAAAGATAAAAGTAGAGAGAGTCCTTCCCGTACTTAACTATTATACTCCTTCCTGTGTGCTCTTCTAAAATAATAAAACTATAATAAGATGTAAAGCTGATTATATAATTAGTATGTAAGTAGTGCTTCTGTTGAGGGTCTTTTAATGGTTTAATTAAACGTATTACAATTATGCTGAGCATAATAATAATATAGTGAAGGAGAGTGAAGTGATTCTTTTAATTCAAAACTCAAAACTACTCGTGTGTGTGGAAGGTAGAAGAGACGAAAGAAGAGTACACCAATTTTTTGATAGTTAACTAGTTAACTATAGTTGGCAATATAATTTTTTGAGCTAATCTCTCGGTGTGTTTGTATTTAATCATCTAATCACTGAAACAGACAAGTAATTCGTTGTATTTTCCCATCCTTACATATATTTAATATAAAAAAACCAAAAGAATCTGGACTGTACAAAAGTCTTGCGTCTTGCTTGTCGCTTGTCTGTTTTACTTCAAAGTGAGATAAACGAAATTCTAAACTACTTTTATTTGTATACATTGCACAAAAAGTGATTAAGTGATAGTAATAATAGCTAGTCAAGTGGGAAATGCACAAAATAAATGACAAGTTACATCGGACATATAGTCTAACTTAAATAAACAAGGAAGCTTAGCTCATCACATTTTTTTGCTTTTTCTTCGTCTTTTCCAAAAGAAGAGTTTTGCATAAGTTGTAAGGGTGCCGAACGATTGCCACGTAATCTCGGCATAACATAATAATATCGTCAATTGTGCAAATTACATAGTTCTGTTTTTGAATGTAAGTATTGTTCTTTGGTATCACCTCAAGATCTCATATTTTATATTATAATTTCAATTTGTATAATTATCAAATGTTGACATAATTGTCACACACACAAACTTATAATTATAAACTAAGTATAGTATAATACTTTTGTTTGTTTCTGCTACAGCCCCGGATATTTTCTGTTAGAGATGGCTAGAAATGATGGGACGATTTCAGCCAAAGGATTAATTCTACAAACCTTCAAGCCCCAAGTTGCTATGCTCTGTTCCCCGGCTGCTCAGGCATTATGTGAAAAGAATAATTTGAAGTTTACGCAGCTGGTTCAACCCTTTTCAACTTTAACTACTGATCGTGAGTTATGCACATTATTACGGTAGTATCCTTACTATTTTAATGTTATTGTTAGTGTATAGTATATAAACATAAGAATATGCTTGTAAAAGTTTAAAAAAAGAAATATTTCGTAATATTTTGTGTAACAATTCTAATAATGGCAATGATTTTTTAACTAGTTTCTTGGCAAGAGCCGTATGGGCAGAATGTTTCTCCAAAAGGATTACGGATATGTCCTGTTGATTTATCATCTTGGAAGCCATCGGAACAAGACTCTACCAAGAATCGTCGAATTTTAAATAACTTAGTCAGTCGTACTCCGCCCCCATTACCCCTGTTAACAGACGACAAAGATGCCGATTTGCTCCATGTGGAAAAGTTAAATGGTCGATCTTACAATTATTCCGTCAAGCTTCCAAAGTCTGCTCCCTGGTATGAGCAATGGCGAGAAACATTTCTTCGCTTTCATTCGGACCAGCAACAGTCTCAACATGAGTTTCTCAATCAATTTATAGCGTGTATTTTAGTCATATCAGCTTCTGAGGCAAAGTCTGCTGAGGACCTGTCAACCATGCTTGGTAAACTAAGCAAATTACAGCTCCAACATCAGCACGAATGGCCGCAAACCTGGTTTCTTTCCTCAAGCTTGAAATTTTATTTAATTCTTCACGATTGCTCAACAGACAATCCTATGAGGTGACTGTCCTATTTGATATTGTATGCGGTATAATATGTATTACAACAAATTTCCATAATTTAATTTGGAATTCTAGGAATATGTGTGAGTTTTACAAATAATGTATATATTTTATACTTTCTTCCCAATTTTTGTAGTTCTGAGGGAGCCTACCAAAGTTTAAGAACAACTTATGGAGCAAATTTTTGTTACATGTTAAAAATAAATAGTCGTGGACCTGATAGTGATGAGCCTCCAATAAATGATGTTTGGACACAAGTTATTCAAAGGGACAAGGAAACTGTAAGTATAATAAAACAGCACAATATCATATATTATATTGATTGATGTAGACGATATTTTTCTAGACATTATTTAGTTTTTCACTAGGATGTGACATAATTTTGGTGATTTGGTTGATTTTTCAGAGATTAGATATAGTAAATACAGACCCAAACTCGGATTTATTTGAAGAAGCTGAGCCAGTTAACCCTGAAGAACCTTTTCATCCTCTAAGTCCATCCTCAGAATACCCACCTCCACTTCAAACGGCAAACGGCGAAATTAAATCCAATGCCAATGAAAGTTCTGTACAACGTGGTCTATACTTTACTAATCAAGACTTACAAAATGTTCAAATTGCTATTAATGAGTTTATTGGGAAATCTCTTCTTCCGTATGTTGAGAGACAAGCAAAAACAATGCATGAATCGGTAAGCAGCTCTTTATTGTTCATACAAAATGTCACGTTTCATTTTCATTTGACGAAAACTAGTTTAAAAAAATGTCTAATGTTCATTTAATTCAGATATGATACTATTTTAAATTTATTCATATTTATACTATAGATTCTTAACCGTCGAGGAATGAGCAAATCCATTTTTAACGCAACCAAAAGACTATTTAGCGCGTCGGCAAAAACAGCGAGTTCGATGGTGTAAGTTTATGATACTGAAACTGAAAATAGATAATGATAATGAAGCTATGAAGTATGACAAAACAATGTAGCATTAATATTATGAAATGTAATTTGTAATTGTAAAAGGTATACTTCAGAGTCCCCTGAAATGTTAAGTAGAAAGTTGGCCGACTTATACTTCCTTTTTGGTCACTATGCTGGTGCTTATCAATTGTATCATCAAATCAAGAAAGATTTTCAAGCTGATTCTGCTTGGATATATTATGCAAGTTCCCTTGAAATGGCTGCACTGTCCCATTTCATGATGACTCAATGTGAACCTCCTATGGCAGTGACAAGATCCTTTCCTGTTCATTACATTACCGAAGCTATTAGTCATTATATTGATTTTTGCAGGTAAATAAAACGTTGATTTTATGTTTTCATCACTTACTTTGTTTAAAAGGACAAATAAAATTAAGTGAATTCTAATTTTCGTTACTTTTACAGACTTCCAGACGCAGCCACAAGATGTGCCATAATTTGTTGCGAATGTTTAAAGCAAATTGGTAATCTTGGAGAAGGTATGCCTTGTAATCTCTTATCATTATGTGTTTTATTATTGCAGTTTGCATTGCTTGTATTTTTGCATGTAAAATGAGAAACGCCTTAAAAAGTTAGAACTTATAGAAGGAACGTGTCTTCTTTTTAATAGCCGCTGCTATATTTATCCGCATGACGTCGGAAGAGTGTGATCTTAGGTCTGCCTTGATGCTAGAGCAAGCAGCATACTCCTTTGTCAAACTAAATTCACCGAGAAAGTATGCTTTACATAGCGTACTTGCAGGTTTGTCACTTCTTTCCTCACTAAATTGCCCTGTTTGAATAATATATTAATTAAAATACATACAATGAACCTTTTGGAACTGTACAAATTGTAAGAAATGTTGGTTTTTTAAAAATCTTTTTACATTTTTTACACATAGGACACCGCTATGCAAAAGCAGGACTGAGAAGTCATTCATTGAATTGCTATCTGCAAGCAATTCAAATCTATTCCGGCCGTGGTTGGAGATTTGCAGAAGATCACGTTCAGTTTACCATTGCTCGGCATCAGGCATGTCTTCAAATTTGTCATGGGCTAACCAAAAGACTACTTACTCTGTTGAAAACTCCTACAGTCCAATCTGTTGGTCAGATACAGACATTTTATAAGGAATTTATAACGGTCGCCGCTGTAAGTTGTTTTTTTTTTGGTTTTTTTAAATGGATCATTAATCAAGTCTTCAATATTTCTAGTCGCTGCTGAAATAAACAAATTTTTTGAAAAAGTTTAAAACGTACGAATAATCAAGCGCTTGTGACTGTTTTCTTTAGAAACTTTACGAGGATGATCCTGTTGCACAAGAAGTGTTTATTCCAACGGTCCAATGCTCAAATATTCGAATTTTAATTGCAACTACGGGTCTCCAAACTGGCGAAATTAGTAATCAATTATTCAATCAAGAGAAAGCTGAAGCTCCAAAGTATGTACATGCAGACGCTAGAAACAAATAATCCACATTATTATCAACTATGAAACTTGAATAATAATAAGTGAAATGGCATTAACATTATACATGAAATAATAGGTAGCGGTTTTAAATCTTCGCTATCAATAAGGGTTGGTGTTTCTAAATGTAAATATTTAATTTGTGTTTGTTGTATTTTTGTTTTAGTTGGGATGGTCTTGAGGAGCAAGTCGTGAGAGAATGTGTAGACAATTCTGTGATAATATTTAAGCCTTCTAGATTAATGTAAGTTATAAAACACGATTTTTTTGTTTGTTATGATTAACATACTTTCTACAAGTACAAAATATGAGTTGAAGGAATTACGGTCATAATTTGGTTATTTATTTTTTTTATAGGTTTGATTATAGTACGGATAATACAGTTCATCCAAGCGCTCCATGTAATGGTAAGTTTAAATTTACCATAAAATATACTGAAGAAATTTGAAAAAATACACATATTTTGAAAAAGTTAGTCGAGGTGAAATATTTGCATAAATAATATGTCTTATTGTTTTTACAGAAACGTTTTACATAGAAATTCCATTTTTGAATCCTTTGAGCACGGAACTGGTTTTACGTAACATTGGTATTAAGTTTGACAATGCCGAAGCTGTAGCTTCAACCGTTGTCGATTCTTTAAGTTTACAACCTGGAGAAGTTAAAACGGTAAGTATATTGTATGTATTATTCTGCCACAGACAATCTTTCCCCCATGGCCGGTTATAACAAAAATAATGCAACAAAATAAACTTTAATAATATACTATCTACAATCTACAGTAATGCATATACCGTACGTAATGTTATTTTTGCAGCTAAGATTTGGAGCCTCATGTTCAGCTAAGGGAATGATCTCGTTTGACTGGATTTTCTACGAGTTAGAACTGGGTTCCACTCGTGTTCCTTTTGTACAGAAACTTAATATGAAAGGTCCTAGACTAAATTCTACACAAGTAGAACGGTGCGGCCGCGTATATGCCAAAGATTTAAGGAACAAAATCAATATTGTAGGAGACATGCCTTTGCTCACGGTATAATGTTTTTTATAACTTGTTTAGAAATTGATAATGAAAATTATACTTTTTGCTTTTCATACAAGGATGGGTAAATTAGAAATTTAAAATGTCATTTCGATTTTTTGTTTCTTTTATACAGGCGGAGATTGAAAACCTTCCATCGTCATTGTTTCATTCGCAATGGACCGAGTTCAATTTAGTACTCAAAGACAAATCAAAAGATCCAAAGCAGCGGGAACGTTTACCCAGGGTAGTAATAGCCAGTGAAAATATGAGTCAGTGCCTAGAAGTTCGCACTCCCTCAACAACTTCAAATGAGCTACGTTTGGAGTCCATTCACAAAAATTACTGCTCACTCCGTGTTGTTTTAGATGGTTCATCGGTAGTTAGAATTCCATGTCTGTATAAAGTACCTCCAGCTGGGGAAATGACTACCCTCAATATCCTCATTCTGTATGAAATTGAGCCGGAAGAAACCCCCGTGCTACCTTCATTTTCTCCCTTTGGCTCTGTGATTTACAGAGTAATTAAAATTTCAATTAAAATTCCTCTTCTAAACTCTTTACGTTTGGAGCATTCTTGTTTGAAGAAATTGAGCAGTCAGAAAAGTGTTAATCTACTAAAAGTTCAGAATTTAACCAAGGTAAAAGCTCTAAAATATCATTTAATTTTTCATACATTTAACTGAGAAAATAATAGTAACAATATATATGTAGGTTATAAATTATAAACTTAGGCATGACTGTGGGCCGTGTATTTTAAATTACAATAATAATTAATGTTTTCTTTTTGCTATAGGACAAGACAGTTACACTCCGTGATATGACCTTTGATCCTCCTTTGGTCGCAATTGATGGAATAACTTGGGGTAGTGGAAATGAGTCATTAAACAAGAAGAATGATCAAGCAAAGGAAGAGCCAATGCTAAAGTTAGAACCCACCCAGTCCTGTAATATCATATTCCATACAAGAGCTGTAGACAATAATTCAATAAAGTCTCGAGCAGGAACTGAGAATGAAGAAGGTTCAAAGGGAAACTTTGTCATTTTGAATGTAAAATGGCAAATTTATCAAGACGTTAATGGAGTTAATTCGGAGAACAATAATGAAATAAGTGTGGCTGGTTTTCACCAAGTGCATGTGCCTAGAAAAGACATTTTGAGTTCCTCGGATGAGTCTGTAGTGTTCCAGCTGAGACATAAAACCAGGGGTAGCCATGATTTTTACAAAAGCCCGTGCTTCCTTTGTCCTGTTGAACTTGTATTGAATAATCAAAAACCTGGAAAACTTATTGTGAAAATTGAGAGGGACAGTAATCGGAGAAACGAGTAAGTTGAAAAATCCTTCTAATTATTTCCCTTTTCGTATACCTTAATTTCAAAAGGTGTACATTGCATCCCATTAGCTTACTCATTTAGTTTGAGTTGCATTTACTTTAATGAAGCAATATTATGATGCATACTTATTTTTAAAATCTTCAACAGGACTAGTATTCAAAGTTCTTCTCGGAGTTCATCTTCTCAAGCTGTCTACTTTGTGGGGAAAACAAGTTGGACTATAGATACATCAGTAGAATCTAATCAAGACAAAGAAGAAGATGGTAGTCAGCAAGGGAAGGAAAACGAGGGGCCGAATCAGAATAAGTTAATATATAATGTTGCACTAACCCGACCTGGAGTATACAACGTTGCTCCCGTCATTTCCTTAAAACGCCCTGATGATGGAACACATCAAACTTATGACTTACATAGCCCTTTTATCGTGGATCAAATTTGATAACATGATGACAATATCTTGTTATAATAACCAGTATATATATTTAAAACTATATAAGATATAAGTATAATTTACTATTGTTCTAGCCATGTTGTATCCTTTATAATTTATACACACAAAAAAGATTTTACCTATGTCAAGCTATTATATATTGCTATTGTTATGAGATGATGTCATTCTTATTATGTACATGTTGAGAAAAAAGTGGTGATTGATATAAACATTCTACACATTCTACCTGTAAAACGCTATATTATAATACCATTGTAGTAGGCATAAGTAATATTAGTATGTTTCGAAACAAGAAAAAATAATTAAGAGTAGTACATTATATGAATTACATGGGAGAAATAGTGTATGAGTACACATAATAATGATGTTAGTATTACAGTTGTACACATTTTCGTTTGTCCTTTTTTTTCTTTTTCTAAAAAAACTATAGTACAGCAGGGAAAGCAGACGTGTTAAAAATGGAAAAATACATATTATTGTTAATACGCAACCTAAATATATATCTTTTATCCACAGATAAAGATTGAGATTTTACTTGTTTTTTTGTGTATAATATGATATTTACCCGTTATTATTACCCATTACCCATATACTATCTCTATTGCTTATATTGACTGGTTCAAATGACAAAATCCATCGGAAATTGAAACGTGGGTGGAATTTGGAATGTGTATTCAAGATTCAAGGGATTTTTTTTATCAGTTTTTACTGCATCATGTCGTATAGCTGTGTATATTAAGTAAGTACATAATAAACATGTACACTAGAGTGCTAATTGCTAATGATGAGATAAATATTCAAAAATAGCGATATATTATTATGACTGTTATCAGTGATGATTAATCGCTGTGTTCCCTGTTCTTGTACTTTATCTTTTCACACTATTCTGCATTCCAAAAGCTAAATACTTTCAGTCATGTCATTTAACCAAACCAAGTAAGTAGGTATAACGATGTCGATTCACTAATATTTTGGAACACTTTAAGCAAAATTATCGTTTTTTTAATTGAAAAAAGCAATATAATTTCCTGTGCAGTTCACCGTACATTTTCATATAATATTTCATATTTCATAACATAGCATTCAAAAACCAAAATTCATTTCCACGCAGCCTTTGACAGAAAGGGAAACATTATCATTTTTCATGAAATTTTATGCTCATAACATTTATATAAAATAAAAGGGCTAAAAAGAATGATGAGAACCCTTGATTGATATTTTAATTGTTTGACTTTTTGAAGAGATGAAAAAGGGCCAGGCATGTATCTAAATCCATATGTACATGCTAGTATTTTAAATGGAGAGATTTCAAAATTGGCCGTCGCTCAGTGTATGTTAGAGACGGCAGAGCCACCATTTTCTAAAGTTCTAAAGCTTGAAATACTCTTTATATATTAAAAAGGCAGAAAAAAGGTATGTATGTGTGTGTTTTGTGTGAGTGTATTATTTTATTCTACTCAAGATCATCATTATCATTATTATTATTATCATCAGCAAACAAGAAGAAATTAATCCAGTTAACACAATAATTTAATATTTAAAATATTATAAAAGAAAAAATTACAATCCTATATCTAATGTATAGTAAGAAAACTAAAAATAATAGGAGCCTCTTACTAAAAAAATATTTTAGTATACAAAAGTACAAGTAGAGAAACAAGACCAACCAACGCAGCCGGTCGTCCTTTTTGGTGTTGGGTTGCGTTCGACAATTTTTTTTATTAAGTATAATAATAATAATAATAATTGTAATTATATTATAATTTATTGTACGAATCTAAATATTATCCAAAAGTATCTATATAATATCAACATTTTGTATATTATTGTATATGTGTGTGTTTTAATTCTGTCCTCTCTCTCTCTCTCTCGTGGAGAAAAAATTTCAACTTGAAAAAAAACAAGAATTATTATTATTGTTAATACTACTCACCATTATCATCATCATCATCAACAACATATTATTGAACCTGAACCTGAAAAGCATTGTTATTATAAATAATACTATTACAAAAAAGAACTATTGCAACTTTCGACCTTTCTCGTTTATTACTGTTTTTCCTTCTTCATTTTATTCTAAACCGTTATTAACATCATCATCATCATTATCATCAACAGCAGCTCGTGACTCTTACTGTAATACAAGGAATATTAAACATAATACTTATTTAATTAATAAAAACTATAATCATACTACGAATAATAATAGTATAACAATGCCGTTACCCAGTCGGGCGCGTGTATATTCGGACGTCAACAGCCATAAGCCCAGAGATTATTGGGATTATGAATCTTATGTTGTGGAATGGGGGTAAGTTTTCATGCTTTTTCTTGTTACATATTGTATGTTGTTTGAACGACGTTTTTTAAATGCATGTGTTTATAAGTTTATAAAAGGTAAAACGTATTTGAGCTATGATGGATAATTGTGCTATTACATGTATTATATATACGTTCCATGGAGCATAAAAGATGATGATGGCTTGTCAAAATAATAAAATGTCTTTTTTAAATTATATAGGCAACAGGATGATTATCAACTTGTTAGAAAGCTCGGACGAGGTAAATATAGTGAAGTGTTTGAAGCAATTAACATTACCAACAACGAAAAATGTGTGGTGAAAATTTTGAAACCCGTAAAGAAGAAGAAGATTAAAAGAGAAATCAAAATTCTTGAAAACCTGCGTGGCGGTACTAATATCATTACTTTGGAGGCCGTCGTCAAAGACCCTGTATCAAGAACT
>JAQIVE010005537.1:0-12749 GCA_034698285.1 Sminthurinus bimaculatus | reverse complement strand
TCATTAAAATTTTTGATCACAAAAGTTAATTATTAAATCTAGCACCCGATCCTATAGGATCGGGCCCAAATTCTTGTGTAATTATATTGTATTATTATACAGCAATGATGTAGGTAGCAGGTAGCTGAATTTTCAATATGCGGCTTAAGCTTTGAGGTGAATGCAGTGTGGAGTTGACATTAAGCTGTCATTGTAGTAGGAAATAGGATAAAGAAAATAGGTTTAAAAAAGGGGAATCCACGGTAGAGGCAGAAGTCTATCTTTTGGCTTTTGTGTAAATGTCTTCAACATGCAGCACTTAATATATTAATTTTTACTATGCATACTTATTCGAGGTTTAGAACTTTGGTGGAAGATATTCTTCATTAAAACGGTAATGTTAAGTGCATAAATATGTATATTAGGTATAAATTTACGTTATGATTCATATACAGCTAGTTGTAATTTACGATAGCATATGAGTATGTAGATACATGTAGTCAATGAGACAGCTACGATTTGTAGCTGTCATCTGGAATTGAAATGAGGCAAAAGTCAAATTGGTTCAAAATAAATTAAATTGAGTCAAGTTAAGGCTGAATCGAATCGAGTCAACTCGACGTGGAGTTCTTTATTATGCTCTCCCTCCACTTTACTCCTTCTGATCACAAAGACTGTTCTCAGTTCTCAGAATTCAATTCCTTGTCAGTTTGATGAGACCGCGGCTATATAATATGCATAAATATGTAGAATATGTATAATATCATGTGAAAGATAAATTTTCATGTAATCTAGTGTAATTCGTGTATGTGTGAATCTTTGTGTAAATACATTGAATGTGAGTGAACTCATTTCATTCCATTCAGCGTGATGTAATTTGATTTGATATCCACAATCAAACTTTGTTATTTAATCAACCATACATAATATGTATACTTACATAAGTACATGTGGGTGATTGTGGAGTCTTGAGTGTTTAATCGTCTCCGTGAAAAGATGGGGGCATCTGTTATGATTATTTGAAGTTTAATACATCTTCGGTTCGGTTGATGGCAATTGCTGCTCGTGACTGGTGACGATGAAGACGACAAGGAATGAATGCTTTCCCAAAATCAAGACAATACCTTAGCTATCATCAATATTTCCCTTTGTTATTCTTTTTTAGAAAAAATTTCGGGAAATTCACCACACACAAAAAAATTCAAATTGGGGATGAAAGCAAAACAAAATGTGTAATGGGGTTGAGGGTACTAGATGAACATAAAAAAATTCGAATTTTGAAGCTTCAGTCTTTCTCCAGTGTTTGGTTTCTGTGATCTATGAGTTGGAATATGAAAGCTGTATGAGAATAACAACTTGATGAGGTGAAGTGGAAGCATAATTTTTAAAATATGCATAAAAATACCTAGAGGCTAACACACTACTAGTAAGAAGAATTCCCTGGCTGCTGACTCTTCTGAGAGTGATCACAGAAGTATAGGGATGATGTGTGCCAATCAACTGTATAATAATACGGTGTGCAAATGTCGCCTATACTGAATGAATGAAAGATTGCGTAGAAGGAGCAGGATCATCTTGAATGAAAGCATGAGCGTCATTTTGACGATGAGATTTTTTTGAGAGTACCTTCCCCCTTCCTTCTCTTTTCTTTCTTTCTTGTTCAATCCTTTCATATACGTATTCATATTCATCATCATTGAGGAAGCAGAAGCTGTATCTGCATAGTGTTTAATGTATAATATGTTGCTGTATGTATTATATTATGGGTTTGCCCTAGATTTGTGTCTGTCAGTCATAGGACGATGATAAGTACCTTGGCTTGGTCTGGCTTTGTTAATGTATCATACATGATATGTATACGTACGCGCTCGACGCATAATATTACCCTAAAGAAGAGTAAGCAGAAAGGGGAGGAGAAGAGAAAGAGAGCATATGTATCCATGCATAAGTAATGCATGATGCAAGTTTTCCCTCAAGGTAGGAAAATCAAAATCCAGAAGAGTAAAAAAAGCATAATATAGAGTCACACTCACACTAAAAAGATGAAAGCACTTTGTACGTATCTATACATGCATGAAAAAGCTGGTCCGTGATTTCAGACTGAAAATTTTCATTTCATTATCCTTTCCTCCAAGTAGCTTCTTGTATCCTTTATCATCAACCACATTTTCTGTTGGCTTCACGAAAAAAGAAAGTAGAGTTCAGGTCAACACCAAGTAGTTTTCATTTTTGAAATAAAGAATGATAGTTTTGAAGGTTGAGAACGTTAGTGGGTCTAAAGTATTATATGACATTGATTCTGCGTATAAACTTTACATGCTGTTTGACACGGCGTTTCTGAGAGAGCTATAGATTTTATAGATGCATAAAAATGTTGATGGATGTTCCTTTTATGCAATTTCATCCGGATTTTTTCCCACTTGGTTGAGCAACGATGAATGACTACTGAGGAACTGATGCCTAACCAGTCATTATCAATCATGTCTATCAAGAAATGTATGGACACTTGTGCCTTGTTATAAATGCAAGGATTACACGTTTTGAGGCAAATTTTGCTGTAATTACATTAAACATACCAATATCACATATTATGCATTCAATAAAATGTAGATAGTATGTTTACAAATAAATTTAAATATGCATGCATATCAGTGTAACAAGATAAAGGTGCATTTTAACGCTTTACATACGGAATGTAAAGTACACCAGGACACCAAAAAGTGCGGTTATATAGCTTTTTCTATGCAATTTCAGTAAAATCTCAATATCATTCAATATGTTTTTACACAAAGATGTTTTGAAGCAACTTTGACCAATATTCTACATTTCCTGACCTGCAATTCTAAAAGGCGGTGGCTGACTTTTTAATGTGTAAATTTGAAACCGGAGGGTGGAAAAGTTGACGCGAATCTCTCACATTTATTACTACTATGGAAAATAAATATGATGATTTTACGCTGTAGGGGGTTTATTTTATGTGAAAGATTCGATGCTGATAATATTGTTATATTAGCGAAAAATTTAGAAAACACATTAATTTAACGTATATGCTGTGATTAATTGGAAGATGATTCATTGAACGTTCATAGAGTAATTTAGGTTTTTATCACTAACGTGAAATATGAATATTGAAATCTTAGATTGTAATATTTCATATTTAAATCAGTTGAAAGGATTTATATTTTACGTATGTACAATGTACTCTGATCAATGAAAAATACATGGTCTAATGATTTTGTTTCTTTTCTTGTATGCTTACAGAAATATCGCGAGTTAGGGGCAATTTATTCCACCTCTCAGGTGTTAAACCAGAACCACTGGAACTTCCAGAGGCTTGTGGTCCAGTCGTCACACTGTCGGAGAAAGTTTACGTGCCTGTAAAAGAACACCCTGATGTAAGTACAAGTTTTTAAGAAACCTTGGATTAAATATAATAATTTTGTTGTTTACATGATTTTTTTAAAAACATATGATTGATTAATGTGAGCTTAGATGTGTTAATTGATTCTCCACGCCCCACAACCAATTATAAACCAAACGTCTCAAAGGCAGGGAAAGTAGCAGTAAAATTTGTTCCAATTTTCCTTTTTTTTGTTGGGTTGTTTCCATAGATTATTATTAACTTTTTTAGGTTTATACTTTTAATTTTGTGTGTATTCTGTATGAATAATTTTAAATCAATGTTCTTTTTTGTAACAGCAAAAAATGTACAATAATTTACAGTGTTGAAATATTCATTAGATATTTTATTTTCTTGGTTTGGCTAGATGTTTGGTATTTTTTTAGGTTTGATGACAAGTTTACAATGCTGCTTGTTTTTTTATATGTATATCCTACGTCGTTAAGAAACATTAGATTCTCCGTAAATGAATAACCCAATTGTCAATGACTTTTGTCTCGTTTTTTGCTTTACGAATGGAAACGGACGTGTGTATTTATTTATTGACATTGCGCTGTTTACTTTAATACACAGTGAACCTATGAATCGAAATTTATTGATACTCTATAAAATCTAACCCAATTTTGTTTTGTTCTATTTGTTCTGTATTTATTTTTGTTGGTGACTCTCTTCCTCTTCCTTTTCCTTCCCAAATTCTTGCCTACAGTTTAATTTCGTGGGTCGAATATTGGGTCCCCGCGGAATGACAGCCAAACAGTTAGAACAAGAGACTGGATGTAAAATCATGGTTCGAGGGAAAGGATCGATGCGAGATAAGAAAAAGGTATGTAATAGTCATATTATATTATGATATTTGTCTGTACCTACGTTTATTTGGTAGCTTGTGGCTTTATTTTGTGGTGAAATGACCATTATTTAGTATTTAGATTTGTAAATAGAAATTTTTTTGGTGATGGAAGGAATTTCCTTTTTACTTCTTACTCTTTGCATTGCTTCACTTCTGTTTTATTTTTATCCATCCATAGTTTATGTTTTTATGTTGTTTACGAATAGGAGGAAAGGAGTACACTTTTCCTCAGTATGCATAACTCTTCCTAATATCAATATAAATTGTTCAGTGCGTGGCGAATAGCATCGTAGCTACATTTCCTTTACTTTTTATGCATGTAATTGTGCGTAGGCTGATCATATACAGGCTGTACGGACTAGATTTTTGTGTAAAAGTATTTATTGGATATGAAAAAAAATGTACTTGTTTCAATTGACGTAGAGAGGGAGGGAGGGAGAGAGAAAGTAAGAGAGAAAAGATGGGAACTGGCTTTTTTGGGAGTTATCATGTGTACAATTTTTTGCTTCTTGGGATGTTGATGCTCGTCTATTTTTAAAGTATAAAGGTCATAGCACTGTGAGAAGGGAAGAGAGTGTGTGTAATGTGTGCACTTTTTGCGTGTATATTAGAAACCTCTCTGTTTTAATCTTGTGTACGAAGAAATCAAAACTGCAATATATGCGTGTTAAATATGCTGTTGCCATGTATTTGGATTTTTTTTATCTGAAAGAGTTTAACCTGCACTCTTTTCCTTCTACATAGTACAAAATCAGATATTCTAAATCCATTTTTCCGTTGCTATAAGCAATAGGTAAAGTAAGATGGGTAGAGTTAAGATGACTTGATTAGACATTGACATGACTTTGACGTGTAATGTTGTATATTATAATGTGCATTTTGTAGAAAAACAATGATAACTTTAGGTAAATCTTTCTATTTACCACAATGTTTTCACTTTTCTCCCAAATAAAAATGTGCTCGTACAAATGCATATACAAACAATACATGTACACATAAACGATGTTGTGATTAGCCTTTTATTAAACTTTTCTAATGTCCCCGGCAGAAACTTTTGTCACGTACGGACTTTGAGTGAGTCATGCGTGCTTATGAAATATCAAGTTGTTATAAAATCTTCCGATTTTAGGCAAAACTTTAGTGCTAGAATTCATTATTAGTGCAATCATATAACGTTTGACTCGTTTTAAATCATCTAAATTATAAGAAGCAGGAATGGTTACGTTTATAAAAATCTGCATAAAATATATCCTTGAATGACGTAAAACACTCCTTGTAGTTATGTTTGTAGACTTTCCTCCATTTGTGCATGTACAACGTACAGTTGTTTTAACTTTGTACGCTGTATCATTTGCTGACTGGTTGGACGGATCAAGATTTAATTCTATATTTGGATTTTGAGAGAAGTAAATTTTGTTTTTTGGGAAAGAAGCCAAAAATTGGCGACTGGTGGTGGTGAAAGAGAACAAATATTTGTACATGTAACTATAGCCAAAGACTGGAGAGAAATTTTGGGTGTTATTTCATTTTCTCAATAACTTTGCATTGAATTGGCAGATAGTGAACCCAATTTTCATCTAAATGATGTTACAATTAAGTCACAGTAAATACTTGCATTATAAACACTTGGCTTGCAAACTTTGTTAAAGCGTTGTGGATTAAATAAGCCAACATATAGTATTTAGCCATAAAAATGCTCTTTCGAGATGTTTTGTCTTTTCAATTTAATTCCCACAGCGGAGCCATACTCTACGTGTACTGTATATTAAGATAAAGAGCGGGTAAAATATGTGTAGAAAAAAGATTTTTTATACTATAATTCGTGACATAAGGTGGAGTGTTGAAATGAGTGTGGAATGGATCAGAATGGTTGCTTATAGTTACTTGTGTGCATAAGCACTGTAACCAGTCAAAATGTTGGACGAGATTCAGTTTCTCACCAGTGCGGAAGTGACTCAAGTAACTGAAAAATCTCAAATCCATATACCTTCTTGTGACAGCCCCAGAGCAGAGTGAAGAAAGTGAGAGAAGCTGTGTTTATGTATAAAAAATTGTGGAGGAATGAAGTAAACTGACGGCTCTACTTTAAACGCAAACACAGTACAAATGGAATCTTTCCTTATTCCCTGAATATTATAAGGTTAAGAAGTTAATATTGTATCTATCTACAATCATTCCTTTCTCTCTCTCCCTGTATCAGTATTATGGGATGGGTATTACGATAAAAAATATCTGTACACACACACACATTCTCTCTCTCTCATCTCTGATCCACCTTTTTGGACGGATAAATTCATAAATATAAATTCATCTTTCGCCAACAGCCATACACAAACACACCATCAAAACACGCTCACCGTGGGATTTGCTATAGACATCGGATGTGTGTGTATTCGCTGATATTTTTTTATTTTTTTGGAATCAGACTCCGATTGCATGAGCGTTAAAATCATCTTGAGAGAATCTTTGAGGAAATTTTGAGCATACTGTTTGTCTATCTCAAACGTATGCAGTATGTACATATGTGAAATCTGTAACGTGTACAGTATCATTTCGAGCAGCAAACGATGGAATACAACATAAATATGTGTAAAGTACCTACACCTTATACCCATGAGATATTTTGTACTTTATTTTTGTTGGTGGCGGGGAGAAAAAAAAAGAAAAATAGTCGAAGCGTGAGTGAATGTGGCAGTGATGTAATCTCAGGGTGGCTATGCAATATAGACACGAACTACTGTATTAAACTGTGTCTGCTTCACCCGTTTGTACGTATTAAGTAGACAATCAGATCAACTCAAGTGGGTGGAATGGAAATGTTGCGAGGGTATCTTCTCTCTCTCTATTTCACTCACTGTGACATGTTTTGGGGAAATTGTCTTTTATATTCTAGCTAATGCTCACATGTTCCAGTTCCAAGTTTCAATCTAACCTTAGCATGTGTAGGTGGTAGTTTCTATGTATATGTAGAGACATACATATGTATATTGTATGGTGCAATACAGAGTCATTCTTTTATTTGTCATGCATAAAGTCCTATTATTTCCTGTCACACTCGTTGTCGCAGTGGTGGCTCTCTTCTTTTTTTTGCAAATTATTATCTTGTTCTTTCTCGCATGTGTGTATTTTTGTGATTTATGTGTGAATTTAGAATGAACGGTCATTTTAGACTGAGGATGGCTCCTTTAAACTCAGCTTACTTATAAATGTAGGCTAAAAATCAGATTTCTTTTTTATGCGTACATTGTAGGATTGTGTTGGTATATTTTAATGACGACGCATGTCAACTTTTGGCTGAAGTTCACGTCCTTAATTCCGATTTCATATGTAGAAATGATTATACTTACAGGAATTATGTGTTGGTGGAGAAATTGCGTCGATGATGAGACATATTTGCGTAAAAAATGCATAAAATATATTGACAAGATGTTGCATCCAAGCTGTCTATAACGATTAGAATTATGATGATGATGGTGATAATAGTGATAAAAGGGAAGTCGAGCTATCGAGCCATCTATCTATCTATCGATGAATACGAAATGGTGGGGAAGAAAATCTCTCGGACGAGACGAAGAAAAGAGAAACTAAGGACGCTGCGGTGAAAAATGAGCATTTCTCGCATCGACATCCAGTAAAGCTCTGAGGTTTACAATTTAGCATAATATAGACATCTTCTAACATATTCTGGAAGCTGTGCAAGATTTGGATGGACGTATGTATGTACAATGTGCATATAACGCATGTATAATGTATATGTGACTAATCAGAGTAAACAGGATGGGTTGCCGAGAAAGAAGGAGAGAAACAGAAGAAGACGAGGATGAAAAAGAAGAAGCCACTTTTCACTTGTGCTCATACCTCAAATCTCGAATGATATGCATGCATAATGTATGTATGTATACTTAAATATGCAGATAGGTCTAACTAGCTAGCTGCATTATATCAGCCAAACAGTATTACTTAAGTAAGTCAGCCAGTCAGATTAAGCCACAACATGTAGCACGAGACAAGTACAGGGTTCTGTAAGGACGTGGATTATTACTACTATAGAAAAAAGTAATGGCATAATACAGTTATGGAGAAGAAGAGAGAAGACAGATTCAGTAATGCAATAATGTTTGAGGTGGTGGTGTGTGCCTTGGGATGTTTATAGATATTACAGTATGTAGAATGTTGTTATTGCTATATTTTTCTGGTGTGAACACGAACATACTGTTTGTACTAGAAGACGATCGAGATAGATGGGGAGAGATAGACGGAAGGATATATACACATATGATGAGAACAAACTTTGTGTAAGTGAGCAGTTGAATTGGACGGATATGTTTGTAGGTTTTTTCGTGGATGTATCAGTAGATAGATATTGTGGTGTATTGTCGGTAGGTATACAAAGTTGTACTGTACCATTCTTCACTGTGGTGTCTATAACTATTGCCATGGAAGTTGTAAATGTGTATATTATATGCATGTACGCATATATATTTGGTGTGTGTATATATGGGGTGAACGTGTTTGAATGTAGTTTTTCCAACGATTGCGTCAGCGGCCAAAAAACTTGTGCCTAAATTTACGGCTGGAGAAGTAGTAGTAGACGAAGTAGAAGAAGAAGACGAAGGAAAAGAGTTGAGTTCAAACAGAAGTAGTTGGTTTGGTTGAGGATGGGAAACGAAAAAGACAGAAGGCAAGAGGCGAGGGAAGTTGTACAGAGAGGGAGAGAGAGCGAGTAGGAAAAAAAGAGGAGAAAGGAACTAGATGTATGCGGATGTGTGTATGTTCTCTCTGTGTGTGTAGTTTGTGCCCTCAGTTTATTTTTAGGTTCTTTGCCGAATATAGGCATTCCCCATCCGCGTGTGATTTTCAAGATTCAAGATTTCCATGAACAAGAACACATGCCTTGGATCCCTCTCTCTCTCTCTCTCTCTCTCTCTTTCTGTCTCTCTTCCTTTAAATTATTATTCCAAGCTGGGCTAGACATGAAATTGCACGGACTATCGTTCACAGAAAATGAATTTATATGCATATATGCCTGTCTTCTTTCCTTTCTTTTTATCTTATTTCTTCTCTGCTGTTTCCGTAGTACACCGTGTATTTACTGTGCACAAGCACACGTTCACTCATTCTTTCTCACTATTTTCCCCTCACTCATACGCTCGGTCGGTCGGTGCGGTGCATACACCGAATCGTAGAATAGTTGTGTAGTTGTTGGAGTACACATGGCTTGAGTGTGGCTTACACGGAGAGAGAGAGAGAGGGAGAGAGAGACCCGCCATCACAACTCAGACTGTAGGGAAATAAGGAAAAGCCAAGACGAATAATATGTACATGTGTTTAGTGTATTCTTATTTTTCGAAGGCAGGGCAATTGTATGAAGAAAAGAAGTAAGATTGTGGACGGAGTAGACAGGACAGAGGGAAATGTGAACAGCTCGCTCTCCCTCTCTCTTTCTCTCCCTCTCACTTTATCTCTCTCATTCTTTTTGGCATCAATCTATGAGTATTTGAATGAGTCTGTCTGCTGTCTTGCTTTTGCGTCCATATGCTTGCTGTTCTCCCGTATTTACTGTGTAACTTGTATGCATATTGCAGATAGGTTGGTAGGACTGAATAGATGAGAGTATTATGTAGGTATGCACCGAAAATTATTATGAGTTTTCTGCGGATCTTTCTTTCTAGTTGTGCAGAAATCGAGAGAGGAGGAGGAGGAGGAAGAAAGAATGGAAAATAAGGAGTAAAGAATGAAGAAATGAATATCTGGTTCTATGTTGAATACGACTTATGCATTATGAATGAGACTCATCCACTTGAATTGCTGTGAAATGTGTGTAGATATGATTTGGCGAGGAAAGAGAGAGAGAGAGAGAGAGAGAGAGAGAGAGTGGAGAATTTTTACGGATAATGTACGAATGATCTTTAAAGATTCTACATGATAGTTTCCCCCTGTATTTTATCAATGTTTTGTGTCTTCTCTGTCTACGTCTCTCTTGCTGCTCTTCAGATCATCAAATATTCAATATACGAGGAGATAATACATAGATGGGTTGTATTATGGAGAGTGTGAGCAAAATGATTCACAAATCTCTTCACTCTTCTACCTTTTCTTTTCTTAGTAGTACTTTTGCTTTTCTACATTATTCAATAAATTCTACATTGGTGCGGAATTTGAATGAATTTGAAACAGGGTTTTAAGGGATATTGCTCACTACTGCTGCATGTATGTAGTGATTCAAGTGCAATGTACCACAGTTTGAAGGAGAGGAAAAAAGGGATAAAAAATTTGGATCCATCCACTAATGTGAGTAAATATATGGATGTGGATATATCCATGTTTGTCGAGAGGTATCACTGTGTGTAAGGTCCTTTTTGATGTTCATAATAAAAATAAAAAATATGGATGCTGTAATAAGCAGCTAATGGATCGCATCGATATAGCCATTCTTTGCATCAACGGTGTTTAGTGTGCAGTGGAGATTACAAGGGATTCGTTTTTCAATTTGAATTTTGAACGTTCGTATTTTTCGTCATCCTCTCTTTCTTGGAGTACATCAAGCTGTCGCAGCTTCTGTACATTTTTTATTCTTTGGTAATCCAAATCTGCTTGTTTGTGTGTAAGTTGGTAGCGTGTCTTGCAGAGATATGGGAGAAAATCGAAACAGAATATCCGCTTGCAGTTTGAGCTTAATGAGCATACTTGCAAGCTTCTTGGGCAAAATTCGTGTGTACTACTATGCGCGTATGCATGCGCATTTATTTACATTTACAAACATCGTACAGTGTACAAGTGTATAGTATGTGTCTTATACATATGCGGGATTAGCTTGCGACGTGTTTGAATTTTGAAACTATTTATTTTAGCTTATTTTTTTTGTTGTGAATGGCGAAGGAAAGGATTGTGGAATTTTTCTGTCAGAAAGTTACCTTTAAGTAACTTTGGTCATACTGTATCCATGTAAAATGTATTATTATCATTTCTATGAACAAAAAAAGTATAAGCGGTACAAACTTTGTATGTATGCATTTCTTGCTTGTTAGCTAGCTACAGATTACAACTAGTTATTAGGGGATGAGGAACTTTTATGGTGGTACGTAAGTAGGGTTTTTGCGGTTTGTATATATATTTGTATGTGGCTCGTCGGTTTGTGTGTGTGTAATGTGTATGCATGCATGTTTAGCGTATGGTTGGTGTTGGTTTGAAAGTTAAACACAGTTTACAGTTAAAGATATCGGATGTTATGTTTCGTTTATATTTTGCGGGTGCTTTTTTCTATGTACATGTCTTGTATGTGTACTGTATGATGATGATTTATTGACATGCGTTTCTCTTTTGTTTTGTGCATATAGGAAGAGCAGAATCGCGGGAAGCCCAATTGGTAAGTTCATAACGAAGAGAATTTTATTTCTAAATTTGTAATGCTTCATGTTATATTACCCTTTTAAGCAAGGTTCCAAAATTTTATGACATGGAGATGTGAATATTATTGTACATAATGACATAATGAGATGAATAATGAATAATCAATGAACTTTGCATGAAGAATTGTCGAGGAGTGTATGTAAGTAAGTCCATGCGTCCTATCCTCCATCATATGTAATATTTCAATTTTCCAGGGAACACCTGAATGACGAGCTGCATGTGTTGATCACAGCAGAGGACACGGAGAATCGTGGCAAAGTAAAACTTCAACGTGCCGTTGATGAAGTCAAAAAACTTTTGATTCCGGTAAGATACTTTTTCGTATTCGACACTTCTTATTATATCCTCACTATAATTTTCAAAGATAAACAAAAACTTGGCTGATTTGATTCATAAACGTAGGTACATACATAGAAAATAAAAGTACAGCTCAAGATTCAAGCTACTAGCTCTACATACACAATGTGTCTTTAGTGTAGGTTTCTGCTCAAAGTTTGCATTTGGAGCTCGCAAAAGTTGAAGATAGCATGTAAATTTTGTGGATGTGCGGCGTGCGGCGCATAGTTTATGCAACATGAAATGCCATGTTATGATAATGCCATGAGATGATGATGATGAATTGTGTGTAAAACTGGAGTAAAAAAAATCTAAATTTACATGTTTTAGGAATAAAAACTGGATTTCTGGTTCATGATTTCCGGGGTTAGTTTAGTTGTTTTATATAGATGTATGGATAATGTCCTGTTCACTGTTTTACCAGGAAAAATTGTCGGTTATTATGGTTGCCGTTTAACATTGAATTTCATCCCCGCTACTTTTACTTGAGGTAATGGGAAACAGTGCTGTTCAGTGTAAAAAATACATATATGGAATGGGAGAGTAACGTCCAAGTTATTTATTTATTTACTTAAAGTACAAAAAGACGACTGTATAACATACATGTAAATATGTATGCACAGATATAGAGTGTTCTGCAGAGTGGACTCATGTGCATACGTAGTGGAGATCTTTAGCCTGTACAACATAATGTATAGATATATATCTGTACATGGGTTAATGCAGAAAAGTATTGGAGATGTATAATGTGTCTTGTTGAAGGACGTGGAAGTTGTC
>JAQIVE010005536.1:0-12751 GCA_034698285.1 Sminthurinus bimaculatus | reverse complement strand
CACACGTCATCCAATTCACCTTTCGGATGCGGTTGGCGATTCTTCCGCCAAAGCCGCTTACCATCCTGGAAAGTGTACACGTAGCCGTCCGGATTGACGATGGGGATTATAAAAATGTCCAGCTTGTCCAGCACCATTTTGGACTCCTTCGAGTTGGAGTTGACCAGCAGCTCGTTGATTATGTAAGAGCTGACGCTCAGTGTGATCCACTCTAGACCGTGTATAACTGCATGTTGCAAAAACCATGAAATGTCCCAAAAAAGAACGCATTGAGAATCTGGATAAAAAATCATTCTTTACACAATCAATTTAAAACTTACGGGATTCAATGATGGCAGATTTTTTGCTGCTGCTGAAATCGCCCATCGAACTCGAAATTTGGATCATTCTGATGGGTCGATCTTCGACGCTCCTCCCAATCTCGGTGCAGTTGGCCAACTTTTTATACTTTTGACACATGACGTCCAACCAGCCATAAAACTGGAGCATAAAAAAAGATTTAGTTTTTTGAAATTTTATAAATTTTTACTTTCGTTTTGTGTACTATTAAAAGAGGTCAAACCTCATCTAGAGTGTAGAAGTCGTCCCAGGAAATCTCGCCCAACATTTTTTTCCTACCGGCAGTTTCTCTCTTTTTTCTCACCGCGGCTTCTTCGTCCAAAATTCTGCAGAAAATTGGAGAAAAGTTGTTTAAAACCATAAAAATTTCGTCTTTTTTTATACGGATTTTTCGGGTAAACTTATAGGATTAAAGGAAGTTGAACTTGTAATACTTGTCAATTTCCGTTTTGTCTACAGGCAAGTTGTGCTTCGACAAAAAGGAGAGAATTTTGATTTCATCCGCAATATTGTTGGCGACCACTTGAACCGGAAAATGGAGAGAAGGTTCGGTAAACAAGTTGAAATGGTTTTCTTTGAAATTCGGAAACTGGGATTGGGTCAGCGGAAACTTGTACAACACGGGGAATCTGTGCAATCATTTTTTCAACCAAAATACTCATATGTATATTGAAATAGAAATTCTTGGGGAAAATAGCGTATTTCGTTTTACCCGGAGACCTTTTGATGCAAAACAAAGACAAGGATGATTAAAAGCTTGAATATTGGCGGGAATATTGAAATCCAAGCAAATTTTGCCATTTTGCAGTGTATGATTGTTTTCATTTCCAGGGTGAAAGATTGCAAAGACATGCAGTAAAATGATAAACCCTCTGATGATATTTACTATTTACCTTGTATGCTATTAGGTTGTTACGTTGGTTGCAAATTTCAAAATGGGCTGTGTAATTTGTCATGACGACGCTTAAAAAGCGTAGCGGGTAATTTTCCATTAAAATTTGATAAAATTGGTTGGATTCATTTCTCGTTGAAAATTACAAGGTTTTGATGTATTTATCATTCCTGAAACATTTTTCGCAACTTTTTCCTGCATGAATTTCCTGTCGTCAACTCATCATCAGTCCTGGATTCTCCAGGACTGATGATGAGTTGACGACAGGAAATTCCAGATGATACATGACAAACTATGGCAGTCATCTGTACAATAACCACTGTATAAAAAAGCAACGAATCTCAAATGGTGCAATGTGTGTCAAATGCAAATTTTTTAAATGAACCACAAACATTTTTACGAACATATCTAATTATCGCCTACATATGTACTTTAAGGGCAACTTAACTAGGTACTTGTAATTAGACATTTGGGAATAAAATTACAAATATTTTAGTTAGCACCAATTATGTCTGCTTGTCTTTTGGCTGTAGATAATAAAACTTTGTGTTTCTGTAGGTAAATTATATTTTGTTTGTCAGACTGGGATTTTTTGAGAATTAGGGTAATCAGATGGTGTGTATGGTGTTATTAAAAAAAATTATGGTAAAATTTTAACACGAATGATTAAGGTATTCCCATTTTTTTAACAAGCGTCATTTTAGTTTACGTTTAGGTGGAGTTGAATTAAGTTGTGTTGTGTTGTGCTACATTTCTTGTAATGGCGTTGAGAAAAGATCCAGATGGTTTCAAAACCAGGCAATGGATTTCATGTAGGATAAAGTTTTCAAAAAATATTTAAGTATTGGAAATTTTAAAACATTTAATAAATCATGAGAAACTTGAAATTTTCCTTGGGAAAATATTTTGTCGAAGAATCTCTCTAATGAAATTTTTACCCGATTTTGGTCGAAAATCGCATCAATTTTGATCAACTTTTAATGATATGTTAAAGAAATTTTGTGAAAATCTCATGAAACGTGTCACTCTTATCCAATTTCGTTAGACCCTTAATTTAATCCTGAAATATCATGAAATTTTTACACGATTTTGGTCAAAAATCGGAATTTCAATTTTGAACTACTTTTGATGAGATTTTATAAAATATCATGAAAATCTCATCAAAAAATTTCAATTTTGTCAAAATTCATGAAAATCTCATCAAAAAATTTCAATTTTGTCAAAATTCATCAAAATTTCGTAAGATTTGATGAGATTTTTTTCTAAGGGAATTTCAAAACATTTTCATATCTTGAAAAAATGAAAATTTCAAAAAAATTGTCAAATTTTGAAAAAACGGAAATTCTAAAAAAATATTTTATCCTTTGCAGATGTTTTCCTATTTTTATCCTGCTACACTTTGAACGTTTTTTGTGCTGTGGATCCAATTTTACCAGCTCTTGGCCGTCCGGTAAAAAAATCTTCAATTTTAAACTGACCACGATTTTTATTTAAATTTTTTTTAAAACTGAAATAAAATTTTTAAAAATACATTTTTAGGCCATCCTTGGCGAGTTTTACGACGCTCGAAATCAGTCTTTTCTTGGAGTAACAATTTTTCGGAATGAAATCGATCCAGCAAAACTCATCAAATCCATGGACACGACCCAATCTGACATCAAATACGGGATTGTCTCATCCTCCAAGTCGAAACTGTTTCACCTGGACGTCAAGGCGGAGATCAAGGTTGAGATGATGTCCGGAAAGCTGACCGTGGCCGGCAGCGCCGCCTATTTCAACGAGGAAAAGAAGAGCGCGCTGGAGGTTGAGGGCTTTCTCCAGTACAAAACGCGGACCAAGCGGGAGGTCCTCAACCTTCTTTACGACGACATGAAGGGCCATTTGAAACTGGAGACGCTGGACAAAATTGAAGCCACTCACATTGTTATTGGGTAAGAAATACATCATAAACGATTAAAAACAAGGATATCTGGTAGAACCTCTTTAAAAGATTTTGGTAAAATTTTGGTATGCTTTAATATTTTTTGAAGTATCGAGTATGGTGCAGATGTCGTGATAAAATTCCTGGACAAAGTTGACAACAAGGAGGACCAAACCAAGATTCAAGGATCTCTAGAAGTAGCCTTCAAGGCCGAAAAAATATCCATTTCGGCCTCGGCCTCGGCGCAGTTGGAAGAAGGGGCCACGGATAAGTTCTCCAACTTTACCATCAGCGTTTATGGAGATATCAACCTGGGGTCCACAATGTTACAGAATACCAAGGATGTTATGGAGTTTATCAACAAGGTCCCGGAGAAACTTCGGGAGAACAATCAGGGAAAGGGGGTCCCCATGGTGTACACCCTGTTTCCCTTGTCCACCCTCGCAAAGTTGGTGAGCAACGAGAGACTGCAGCAGAAAATCGTCAACGATTTGGATGAAGCTATTCTGAACGATTTTATCAAAATGTTTGACAAAATCTCCCGAGTTCAACAAGATCTTAACGATCTGGAGGCCAAGGTCCGATACTACAGCAACTGCACCAGCGGGGAAGATATCGCCCGGGTGGAAACCTTAAACAGTAAATTTTATGATGCATCTCTGCAGTTCAAGCTGGCCGCGAGACAGGCCATGGACACGGCCCGGGTCATGAGGCCCAAAAAATCGGATACTGATAGTGCGGTTGCCGAAAATTCTGTTCCAAATGCATCAGTTGCAGAAACTCCTGCAGAAACCGCGGTTGAAGCAGTAGCTGAAGAAGCTCCGGCAGAAACTCCTTCAACAGAAAATGCCGAAGAAACTCCTGCAGAAGATACCGCGGTAGTGGAAAGAGCTGCCGAAGCTGCTGAGGAGGATACTCCGTTAGATCTCGAAACTCGGGATACCAGCGGCTATGAAGAAACCCCGCAAGATCTGATGAGAAAAGTTTTGGTGGAATACAGCAAATCGGAATATTCTGCGGAAAAAGTTGCCGCCAAAATTGAAACGGACTTTGAATCGATCCTCTACAAAATCGAGCTGTACAAGGTGTTCCAAGTGGCGGGGGTTGAATATTTTGGAAGATTCGGCTCCTTCAACAACCTTCGTTTGAAGACCAGTGATAAGATTCTCTATGCAATCTTCATGATTCAAACCGAGGGTACGGAATTCGACAACAATTGGGAGCTCTTCCTTAACCAACTTCGGAGACCTTTCAGTCACATCGCGGTGGTCGATTGTGCCTTCAAGGACTCTATTTGTGCCAGTATCAGAGAGAACGGGAAAAAAACCGTGATGCGTCAATACTACCGGGCTAACATGATTTCCGATGACGTCTACCGAGACCTCCAGGTCAACAAGGTCAATGTCGAACGACCTCCTCTATTAGTGTCTGCTGTTGGTAGAATCCAAAATATCGGGGACTTGTACAACAGCAAGATCCAGCAATTTACCGGGAAATCGATCATCCTTGCTGAAACAAATATTACCAAATTAAATCTAACCATCGAGGACTTTTCTAATGAGACCATTGAAATCACAAAGAATGACTTTGTAGAAAAGTTCCAGGTGATGAATTTACAGCCCCCAGGTCTTCAGTACAACATTCTTCTCAACCCCCGGGGGTATCAGGGGGTCGGTCGAACTTTTGCGGAAGTTAGAGGATTCCAACCCCTGTGGCTGTCAAAAACGCTGTATCACGACTACAACACTGTTGCGGAATCCATTTTGGACGCTGAAGCAGAGTCCTTTGACTTCATCTCTATAGCAAGGTTGCTTAAAGGAGGGGCCACACATTTTGTTAGAAGAATTATCTATGGAGGTCAAACAACCATTTCATTGAGTGCCCCTATTCCTCGAAATCTCGAATCCACCAATCAGTCACTTGAACTCATGCCGGAAGTCAGACGGGACCTCCTTAAGCTTTGGGACCTTCTTCTTGCAAAATCAAAAGAGGACCCCAACTCCTCCAACTTTTCAAAAATTCAAGGTCAAGTTGATCAAAGGCTATCAAAAATCCCACTGAGCCGTTCCGACTACGAAATCAAGTTTGCATCCGATATCTTCCAAAACTCCCGGAACGAGTTCCGAACAGAAAGAGATCTGGTGGAATTCCTTAACGAGTTTCCCCGACTTAAGAAAAAAACCAATGGTGGAAAGGGCCGGCCAGTCCTTTTCGAGTTGTTTCCGATCGCGAACCTCCAGCAATACTTTGGAGTTATCCCACATATCCCAGCTGTTCCAATAGATCTGGTAAACACTACCCTATCCTTAGAAAGTGCCCGAATAGTGGAGGCCCTGAACGAGGCAGAGGGGAATATTGATGTCCTCCGAAATTTCTTTAAAGAGCACGAACGCTTTTTAACAGATGAGACCCTGGACGAATTCCACCGAATTGAGCGACTCTTTAAGGCAATGAAGGACCAATTTTATAACAGAATCAGGGGTTTTGTGGCTGAGAAGAACGAAGAAAATTTAGCAGCTTGGTTAGTTGCCCTAAAATCAAACTCGGCGGCTCAATCTTTCTTCAACATGACCGGCTCCACCATCAAATTCGTGGCTCTCGAAAAATTTTCACCTAGCATTAGGAAGATCCATTTCTTCACGCATTTCCTTAAGGAGTTCCCCGACGTTAAGTACAACGGCCACGACCGTCTATTGTTGGGTGCCGTAGAGGATCAAGACGTTTCACCAGAGGACTTTGTCTTTGTTCTGCTGTACAAAACCGAACTTGTTGAGCAGAAAAGTGATAGCTGGATCGATAACCTCAATCTATTCCACAATCATCTGACTGGAAAGAAGTATAACAAACTCTTGGTCGTTGATTGCGATTTTGAAGATCCTGCATGCGCAGGAACCGACGAAGCTTCCGCCATTCATCTGTACAAAAACCAGGAGTTGATCACCAACGACGTCTTCAAAGAGTGGACCGAGGCCCGCAAGAGGTTAGACGAACGCAAGGTCATCCCGCTCGAAAGAAAGTCAATCGGTCGCTACGTACAGCTGGGAGATTTATACAGTGCCAAATCCGAGAGTTTTACGGGAACATCGATTCTGAATAAGCAAATGGCCTTCCCTAGTGGTGCTGCAACAACTTTACCCCCAATCTTTAAGGACGTCCCTCAGTTTCAGAGAAGCGTTACCAAAACAATTTCTTCATCAGATCTTCAAACAAGATTTGATATGCTGGAGTTGAAGCCGGAGGTACAACTAGCTCTTCTGTTTGATGACGAGATGAACAAAAAGCTGGAAGGAAGTGGAGAATTCTTGGAGAAGAGTAACGAATTTTTTAAAGCAGTATCCTTTTCGATACAGTTTAACTCCATCTTGTTGAGTCTCGAGTCCCCCGAGTTGCCCCAATATTTTCATCCATCGTCCATCTCCAGCTCACCAGATCCGGAACATGGACCGACCCATTTTGTCAAAGAAATTCGACTGGGCTCCAATACCATTGTATCCTTGGGAAAATCCGCGGTTGATGCAGATGTCCAGTTTTTGGAGAAAAAATTTGGTTTATTTGGAGCAGTCCAAGCTGAAACGGCCCTAGTGAAACGACGAAAGAGGCTCCTTAAACGAAGAGATGTTGCAGTTAACGGCACCGAAAGATCTGGCACTGATACCTCACTTCCAACAAATCTGGAACTGCTTGGAGATTTTACAATTTTCTCAGATCTCCCCCAAAACAACAAGGTGCAACCGATCAAAGGCGGGAATTTTCAGGAGCTGGTTGACCTCTTTTACAGGAAAGCTATCGACAGCTCAGCCTCAGGTTTTAGTGTTAGAGGATCACCCTCGGTATCGGTCATCCTGGAACCGCTGGAAAGTCTTAAACAACCTCTCGGAATCATCTTCCCAAGTAATTTTCCCGAGTACCACGCTTTCCCGAAAAATCTCCAAACGCAATCTATCATCCAGTTCTTTGAACAGTTTACCAGATCTCTGCAGCACATTCAAGATTTGGAGCAGAAAATCTCCAAAACATTTACATTTGGAATGACGGATGCTGCCCTGCTTGGAATCGAAGAGTTGAGAACAAATCTAACAAATTCTTTCACAAACTTTAAGGATGAGATGAAGGACGTGCTTCAAGGACTTAAAAATGGAAGTGCAGCCGTACCGGAAGTTGAAGAGACCCTCCAAAAATTCAAACTCCTCCTCAGTCCCGACGGTTTGCCCGCTGCTCTTCAAAGCCAAGATTGGAGAGATATCAAGGCCAAGCTCAAGTTCCTGAAGCGCATCAAGTCCAAGATTGAAAGCACCAAGACAAAATATCTTGGAAGAAACTCCAATTTTGAAGAAGTGATCCTGAATTCTCTTCGAGGAGCACCAAAATATCTGTTATACATTCCAAAGTGGACCAATTTTGATGAAAATTTGGAGAATTCCACCTTGGTTTGGATGAAGACCTTGGAGAACTTCTTCCAATATTTGGTGATTCCCGAAAACGACTGCTTCATCGTGGACTGCGACTTTCCTCAACATGACCAATATTGCAAGGATATCGATCTACTCAAGATTCACCAGTACGTCGATGGTAAACTGAAGACCAGTGACTATATCATCAGCGAGACGAACAAGACCGAGCAGGAGGCGAGTGAAGAGCGGGTTCTTTTGAACAGCATCAAGGACCAGGTGACCGTCCTGAACCAATCGTTCAGTGACGAACAAGTTGTCTTAAATGATATTCGGACCAAGGTCAACCAAAATTCGAACCAGCTGTACAAGTACCAGGAGGACATCAACGGTTTATTGGAGAGTAATAGGACGCTCAATCAAGAGCTGACCTTGGTGAGACAGAACGCAGGGGTACTGGAGGAAAAGCTGACCCAGCGAGCCGATGACCTAGATACACTTCAAAAAGGTCAACTCTCCTTTAACGACAAGTTTACGGAGGTATCTGTGCAGTACCAGCATTTACAGTCTGATGTAAGGACCCTAAAAATGTCTATTTTAACTGCTATAACAATACGAATTTTTAGAAGATCAAAATCAACTTGATCCAGCAAATCTTTTAAAAATTCGGTGCTTCAAACTTGTTTCTAGATGATGACCAATGAATTCAACCTTTGGAGTAAAATGACCATGCTTGAAAGCGGAGGTAAAATTTTTATGGTGTTGATAGTTGATACCCCTAATTCTTTATCGGATAAAAGAAGCGTGCTCTAACTAATTTGTTTGGTGTATAGGAGGAAAGTGCGGTGGTAGTCTCGTGACCCTTTCATCAATATCGTCCTCTGCCAATGTAAGATGTGACCTACCGCTGGTTGACCTCCACGTGGGCAATGTAAGTCTTCAAGAGACCGCGGTTAGGGCGGATCCCTACATTTGGATGATACATTTGGTAACCGGTACCAAAATTTCGGTGCCCTTTAAGGTTGCCGACAAACAGCTCGACGCAATATCCTTCCACTCATACAGAAAGGAGTCCGCTACTGTTCAAAGCTTGTACGTACATCCATACACAATAATATATCTGTCAAGTACTCCTTTAACAATAAACTTTTGTTAAAGCAGTTTACACATTATTAACGTTTAATTTTTGTATATAATGAAATGCAGACCTGAGACTAGTGGAGAAAATTACCTCAATGTAGATCGAGCCTTCCCCTTTGGCCTCCTCATCTTTTCCCCCCAGGGAAATTCCAGTACCGCAACTTCCGCTCTTTCGGATACTACCAACACACCACCAACCGCGCAGTTTGAAGGCTTCCAACTGAGACTTAAGGCCGCCGAGTCTGGTGATACGGGCAGCAACATTGTGACTTTCGACAGTGATCTCCAGTCCTATAGAACTGATCGGAGTCTTAAGTTCCCACTGTTGTCCGAGCAGTATGTGAACAACGAGCGCCGAATTTTCGTGATTCGACCTCTTCCCGGCCGGAGAGTTCGCCTGATGTTTCTCTCTTTTGAGACGGAGAATTTTCACGACTACGTCAGCATTTTTGCCTGGTCCCCACTGAACAAGACCTCAACCTATATGGACACGTATGACCTGACCTGACCTTTGACCTCTTTTATAACCTAGATAGTTTTTATGAAAAATTTAACAGATTTTCTGATAAATCTTTTAAATAACTTCAATTTTTTGGGATTTTACAGGTTGACCGGCAACTACGCCAATGTGAGGCCCAAAATTTACCAAAAAGGCGGCAATGACGAAGTTTTGATTCTATATTTCCATTCGGACCCAAGTAACGTAGCAACAGGCTTCATTTGCCGCTACGACAGTTTCTAAACAAAACTTTGTTTTTGAACTTTGACTGCATAAAATTTTGAAAATAAAAACACAAGTTTGCCTTGTTTTATCATATTTTTATTGTTTTTACAAGAATCTACCCAAAAAATAGTAAATAATTACTTTTTTTTGTTTTTTAAAGCAATTTTGATCAGTTTCATTGTTGGTTTGAAAATTTTGGTGGTAAATTTGAAAATTTAAAACGAAATGATAAAATTGATGGTCATAGAGGAGACCAAGAGGATCACAGTTAGTGCCATTCCCTTCCTGACAGGGTAAACTGAGCTGATGAGGACGTCCAAGGGCTTCAAGGCTCTGAAATGTTTTTTCGACTGGAGACCACCCAGCTCGCCTCTCCAGGACTGGAGAAAATTCTCCGAATTTTCATGAACCTTGGCCGTGATGGGATATAGTTGCAGTTCAATAAGAAGCCAGAAGACCACAGAGGAAATGTAGATGAACAGGAAATTCGGGTCAAGGACGTGATTGAACTTGACGAGGATTCCCAGAGCCGTGACATGCTGCATGATGTTCATCATCTTAAACCCAGGCCAAAAAGACGTCGCAAAGATCTCATTGAGGCGCTGATTTAGCAGCTGCATTACTTTGTACAGACGGATGGCCTTCATCGTTCGTGAGTAGCCAGCTGACCTTTCCAGCTTGGCTTGAGCCACTCCGGGCAGTACTCGGGTCACTCCGGATACCTTTGATGAGAGGGCGGAAGTTGTGGATGAGCAAGCGCGTGAAGAAGTTGGCGAGGGCCGTTCGAAATACGCCGAACTAGAAAGTAGGTGCATTTTTACAGATTTTAGCTATTCGAAAAATGTTCTTATGTTATTACAGTAGGGAAAAGAAAAGTTCCAATAGGAAAGACTGAAAAAAACATCTAAAAAATACGAGACCCAAAAAAGACCTCTAAAAAATGATTAAAAAACCCAAAATAAGCACAAAGACCCCCAAAAAAGACCTCGCATAAAAAAACGAAGAAGACCCCCAGAAACTGACGCCGGAAAAAACAAAAAGAAAGTCTCAAAAAAGACCTCTCAAAAATGATTAAAAAATCACTATAAAAAGGCCGCAAAAAATTATTAAAAATTCCTTATAAAAAGACCACTGAAAACGATAAAAAAATCACTATAAAAATGCCGCTAAAAATGATTAAAAAATCCCTATAAAAATACTGCTAAAAATGATTAAAAAATCATTTTAAAAGACCGCTAAAAATGATTAAAAAACCCCAAAAAAATGACCGCCGAAACAACAAAAAGGAAGTCCCAAAAATGACCGCGGAAACAACAAAAAGGAAGTCCCAAAAAAGACCTCTCAAAAATGATTAAAAATCCCTATAAAAAGATCGCTAAAAATGATTAAAAAATGATTTTAAAAAACTGCGAAAAAAGATTAAAAAATGATTTTAAAAAACTGCTAAAAAAGATTAAAAATTCTTTATAAAAAGACCGCTAAAAGTGAATAAAAAATTCCTAAAAAGACCGCTAAAAATGATTAAAAATCCTCCGAGAAAGGCCGCTAAAAATGACAAAAAATGCCCTAAAAAACAGAAAGACCTACAAAAAATGAAGTTTTTCCCAAAAAAGGTCTCTCCTAAATAAAATACCTCACTTTTAAATAGAAACAGCAAGGAAAAGATAGAAAAGGTCGTATTAAATGGAAATAAACGCTTAGAACTTACTTTGACTTGGCCCTAAACCAAAAGTTGGTACAGTTCAAGTACATAAACAGTGCGAACAGATACACGAAGAACGTGGTACACAGGATGTAGAGCTGATAGTACTCCCACACACAACAACCCAGGTAGACGGGCCATGTTTTATTTTCCCAGGCGATCCCTGGAATTTTCGAATACGGGTATCGACCATCCTCCGGCTGCACAAGAAAAAGCAGGGCAAAGTTCATGCTTGACAGAAAGGCGCTAAAGAAACAAATCGGCATCATGTATTGACAGCCGTCGTATCCAAATTTTCGCGCCTCAACTTCATCAAATTTACTCGTGCCTATAAAATAGAAAAATCATGAAAATTGTAAAACAAATCCATGAATTTATTCCAAAATTTTAGTTTCTTCAAAAAATGGCATTTTTTATAACGTACTTTCAAGCGACAAATCCAGCTTGATGATTTCATTGTAAAGGAAAGCCAGCTGGTGTCTTTTTTGGTAGAGCGAGATTTGCAAATAGGCAATAATAACGGAGCAGAATCCCAGGAGTAAATCGAGGCCGAGCAGAGAGACGCCCCGATTTTTCTCCAAAAACCCGGTGACCAGCAGATGGAAAAGGAAGCCGGAGCGAAAAATCACCCAGGTTACGTTCAAAAAGAAAAAAATGTGCCGAATAATATTTTTGCTGGCCCTTAACGTTGGAGTTGACCCCTTTGGATTCGGGTCCTTGGGCTTCCACGAAAAATGAAGGGGCAGAGCGTTTGTCTGCTTTGCTAGTTTAAAAAACCAAAGCAGCGTTTTGTAAGTCCGATCTTTGAACATGTTTAATCTGGAACTCCTTGAAAAAATGGAGGGGAATTTCAAAACTGATTTGCTCCCTACAATAAAAATGAAAGTCGATTGTGCCGGAATTTCCGGGAATAATGTTCATAAATAAAGAAAAATAATGATGCAAGGTGAATGAGTCCGTTGATCAATTTTGATTGTGGTAAACGCGACGGGAATTTCGTTAAAGGTTAAATCGGTTGCTAAACTGTACAAAAGTAACGATTACGCAATATTTCTCGATCACCGACATGAATAAACGATTTACGGCTGTACACGTATTCTGCCTTTTTAGGGCAATCCATTTATTTGTTTACTTCCTTGGTGGGAATGATGAATGATATCAAAGACTCGCCCGTAATTAAGGATCAATTATTTATTATTTATCTACCTTTATTTTTTATTATAGGAAGAAAGTAAAATACGATTTCAGTACCTGCGATTCTGATATACAAACAAAATAAAAATTTCTAGGGTCGGAAAAAACGGGAAGTTCTGAAGGTTTGCAAGAATTTTTGATGAATTTTTGTAAAGTTCTGAAGGTTTGCAAGAATTTTTGATGAATTTTCGGAAAGTCCTGAACGATTGCAAGAATTTTTGATGAATTTTTTAATTCTTGAGCGTCTACAAGAATTTTTGATAAAATTTTGAAAATTGTTGAACGTTTACAGGAAATTTTGATAAAATTTTGAAAATTGTTGAACATTTACAGGAAATTTTGATAAAATTTTGAAAATTGTTGAACGTTTACAAGAAATTTTGATAAAATTTTGAAAATTGTTGAACATTTACAGGAAATTTTGATAAAATTTTGAAAATTGTTGAACGTT
>JAQIVE010005535.1:0-12757 GCA_034698285.1 Sminthurinus bimaculatus | reverse complement strand
AGGACCGACACTAAAAAGGCCGAAACGGAAAAATACCGAAAACGTGAAAAGACCACCATGTGAAAAGATCGACAACGTGAAAAATCGACAACGTAAAAAGATCGACAACGTGAAAAATCGACAACGTAAAAAGATCGACAACGTGAAAAATCGACAACGTAAAAAGACCGACATGTGAAAAGATTGCCGATGTAAAAGGACCGACAATATAAAAATACCGACAGTGTAAAAATACCGGCAACGTAAAAAGACCGGCAACGTAAAAAGACCGACAATGTAAAAATACCGGCAACGTAAAAAGACCGACAATATAAAAATACCGACATGGGAAATGACCGACAAACCGGTCCGGCGCTTAAACCCTACCTATTTAATTTGACCCAATGTCAACCCAAAGGGGGTATAGAATTTGCCCTAGTAAGTCTAAAATCAGGTTTTTTTGTGTCGGTCTTTTCACACGGCGATCTATGCAGGTGTCCATTTTTTCATGTCAGTCTTTTCGCATGTTACCATACAGGCGACTCAAAGTCCGAGAAAGCGGTAAAAGTATCAGAAAATGGACTTGATAGTTTGAGTGTGTGGGTTTAATGTCTAGTTTCATTCACCTACAAAACTTTTGCAAAACAGTCTTCACAGACAATCACACTGCCGACTGACAAAATATGTAAGACAGGATTTCATTTCCAATATACAAAAATCCGCATCAAAATCTCGAGTCAAAACTGCCATTGTTTTTTTGGTTTATCAGGAGTAACAATGTTAAGTTTTGTAGAAAATCGGTGGAACTTGAGGATAATTAAATGTCTATCCTGGTTGAACATTTTCCCCATTGAAATCAAACTTAAAACTGGCGAGGTAAAGATTCAGAGTAGGAGATGGAAGCGGATTTTATGGAAAATATTATTCTGTTCCCTCTTTTTTCATTTGTCGTACGTCGCCTACCGATTCATCGAAATGAGCACAACTCCCGCCCTGTTCCGCTGGAGCTACTTCATCATCCACTTCATATTCGTCGTGGTATACTTTGTGCTGTACATCCAGGCCTTTCTTTTGTTCCTAAAACGGCCCACGGAATTCCTCATGATTTGCAACTACATTTTTATGAAACCTGGGCCAAAGTCTACGGGTCAGCTCATTGAGGAAAAGCGGGAAGGGATGAATCTTGTCATGCTCAACTGTGCAGTTGCTGAGGTGGAGGATAAAAGTGCAGGTCCGTCAGATAAAGAAAATGGACCCAAGGTTCCGGTTCCAGATTTGGTGTCGGTGTCTGCCCCAGCTCGACCTTTGATGACCTGGCCCATTCAATATTCTCTGCACGAGCTTCTAGCCTTGACCCTTTGCTCCTCCCTGAGAATGGCGGGTAGCATGTTTATCGGATGTCAGTTCTACGACCCCAATCAACCCATGCTGCTCTATTCATCCTTGCCAGAGGAATATCAAAATACCGGGAGTTTATCTATCCTCACGGGCATTGATGCGGGTGTACTCCTAATCCTGGAGGCTGTCCTGTATATTTCATGTCTGGTCCAACTGGAATTCCTGGACAAGTGTCAGACGGAGCTGGAGCAGCTGGAAAAAAGAGTCAAGTATAAAAAAAAGAAAAAATTATTTAGAATTTTTTAAAGTTTTTAAAATATTTTAAAAAATATGATTTTTATTGTCAGGAATTTGACGGACGTGATCCAGAACCAGGGCCGACTGAATCGGGACATTTCACAGGAAATCGGGATGCTCCAGCAGATTCTAAAGGAGATGAAGGAGCTGGTACTTCGGATTGACCTGTTCAACCGGGTCTTCTCCATCTGTATTTTCTGCATGAAGCATGAAATGATGACTGTGTCCACGGCGGGCTACTTTTTCTTCATTCGTCACCATGGTGACCACCCTTTCCTCGCCGTGTTCAGCTTCTACGTCGCTATTCTGTCAACCATCATGTTCTGCATGATGTATGAAAAGGCGTTTGTCATCCCGGAAAAAATGGAGACGTTGAAGATGGGGGTGACTGTGGCGGCTCAGAGGATTCCCAAGGTCCGAAGGTTAAGTCATCTTGTTTTTGCCGAGGTCAAGAGGGAGGTCAGGAGCTTTCGAGATGTGGGGATTCGAGTTGGCTCCTTTCACACCATGGAGAGAATCAGCACTCTCCTCTTTGTCGACTTTGTTGTTAAACAAGTCGTCAATCTTCTCGTCATGTAAATAGTAAGTAAGTAATGCAAATAATATTATTATTAAGTCTGTGATAATAATATTAAATATGAAAAATAATTCCATTTCATTTAACGATAAGTAAATTAATTTTACTATTTGTTTGTAAACGGGTCTTGTTTCATTTTAATGTCAATGTCCAAGCTTAAAATATAAATATGTACATTTTATAATATGTTATGATGCTGTGATGTAAGAGAAGGGAATGATTATAAGTTTTAAAACGCTGTTAACTTTTAATTAAATGTAGTTAAAATTCGTACATAATTAAAAAGCATGCTTGTAAACTGTACATAAACCATAAATTCATGGTTTTTTCTTCATTGCTATGTATGTTTGGAAAACAATTGCGTTAATTAAAATGTCATTTCATAAAATAATACATCTTCAAGCATCATTTTACTTCACATTACTTAAGTAAGTATTTTGTTATTTTGTTTCTCATTTTAAAAACGTTTTGAGTTTATAAAACCTATCGTTAAGACTTTTAAAATGTTTAAATCAGAAGAAATCCATGAGCATGGGAAGATTTGAAAGCTTGTCAAAAAATTCCTAGGAAACTTTTTGGATTTTGGAGATTCAAGATTTTCAAAAGCTTTTAATTTTTAATCATTCATCGTTACAGACTTTGATTTAAGTAAGCAATAAATACACATATTTTTTGTACCCTGTGACCTGTGACCCTATCTGTTTTAACTTGTTTCATTATTGACTTGTGTGTGAAATCAGAAGTCGGTCTAAAGTCTGGAGTTTCAATATTCAATACACAGTCGGTAAAAATGTAAGGTAAGGTTTTTTTTAAATTTTCACCGTACTTAAATGCTAAATACTTCAATAACTTGTTTAATCAACCAACACGACCTTTGACCTTGACGTTATTGCATTTTAGATTTTTTATTTATTATGGAAATGGGTAAATATGGTTGTTTTTATTTTTCATTTTGTGTGAGTGTGAAAGCACGTGTTAAGTAATATTATAGTATTTATAAGTTTAGAGTTTAGTTTTTAGTGTGATGAGAGGTTAACTAGGACAAAAAAAACATCTGAGCTATATTTTCATTTAACTTACTTGATTTCAAATTAAATGCTAATGTCAGAGTGCAAGTAATTTAAAAGTAATTTATTACGTATTTACTTTTGTGGTTCTGGCTTCCAGGTTCAAGTTGAAAGCTCCCGTCTTTATTCTGCATGGTCAAGCATTATAAGTAATGGATTCTCCATCGGTCAAGTTGTCATCCTCGAATTCAACCTCAAGCTCACCACCCTCAGCAACATCTTACAAATATCAATGTGACCTTTGTCCCCAGGCATTTATGCTCAAGTTTGAACTGACTGCTCACGAAAAGAAAGACCATCCAAGTCCAATTAATATTAATAATTCAATCAAGAGTCCACAACATATAAAAAATGATGCTACAGACTTAAATAAGGGAAACTTGGATCTCGATGTAAATTCAAGTTCAAGGTGAAGGATATTTAAAGGTTTTATTTTTACTTACTTGCTGTACAAGTTTATGCCAATTATAATTTAATTATGTACTTATTTTCCGTTTTATCCCGATTTGCTCAGATTTTATTATTTTCCAATAATATTATATTATGTATTATGCTCAAATACCTCTTTTACTTTTCCTCTCATGCTTTGATATTATGTTATGTAAAAATGCCTACAGTATATTTCCTTAATTACTAATACAAATACTTTGGAGACAGTTCATTTTTGACCGATAGAACTTGAGTAAGCGTACGAACAAAAAAAGCAATAATTTATTGAGTTTTACAAAGCTTTTGATACTTTTTCTGTTCGTACGCATATAAATAGTAAATACCTAATGTAAATGGTTGTCCATAAGTTTATGCATACAAACAGAACAAGTTCTCAGCATTCAGGAAATTATTTTATGCGGGGAAAAAGCTACGCAAAGTACTTACACTATTATTTTACAACAAAAATCAAGTTTTAATCTGTAAATTTTTTTCAGCTCTTCTCAAGTGACCAAAAAACCAGATCAAGAGCTTTCATCTGAATTTATATCAGAGAAGGAAAAAGTACACAAAAACGAGGGTCAGATTTGTGAAGACGGAGAAGCCGAAACAACAGACAACAACCAAAACAAAAAAGGGAGAATCGTACGAAGTCTACGGAGAACAAACGAGAGAAGAAGCAGGTACGAATACGATTTTTTTTAAATAATGCTTTTTTACTTGTTTCGAAACAAAACGAAAGCTATTCAAGTTTGCTTTTGATTTTAAACTTGGAATTTAAATTAATCAGAGCAATCTATAATTTTTTTGTCATTCAAAACTTATTTTCATTTTTCTTTTTTCATATTATTCCCTATTTTAGGGAAGCAGAAGAAAACGATACGGTGCGACTGAAAGAAATGGAGAGCCACAATAATATTATGCAAATAAAAATGGAGCTTTTAGAAGACGGACTGGACCCTTTGGCCAATATCAAGGAAAATATCCAGGATTTTGGTCCTGATCCTAATTCTTCTAGTCCTGTCAAATCCGAACCAGGTTTGGAATCGGAATCCGAAATTCAACGTCAGAGTCAAGATCTCAACCAAAATTCGGACGATCCATCAATTCGCTCCCTTCGCCGTCGTCCCATGTCTTCGGAAGTAAATTCAAGTCAGCCACAACCACCACCACCACCATCATCCGGCGTAAAAAAGGATTTTGCCCTCCGAATAAAATTCTCTGAATCTCATCATCATACAAAATCAAAGTCAAAATCATCATCAATGAACAAAAAAATGCAAGGAAAAAGATCCAAGTCCTCATTGTCTTCCACCAAAAAGAGAATCCCTTGTCCACTCTGTCCAGCCACCTTCAGCTTCTTCTTCAATATGAAACGACATTGCAGAAGTCTGCATTCTCACGATGTCACTTCGATTCCCTCGGCACCCGTCGTTACCACAACCTCCATTCAAAAACTTTCTTCCACTTCCGCTTTTAGACCGACTAACAGTAATAATATTAGTAATAGGAGCTTGCGTGGAAATGTAAATTCACCGGGCTCTAAATATAAATGTGCCATTTGTACCTTTTTAAAGCGAGAAGTTTCCTTTAGTCAACCACAGCCATTGATTGACCATATCAAGGCAAAACATCGACCTGGAGGTCAGCAAGTTAAAAAACCGGCAGTGACAGGTCAAAAAACCGTCCAGTACAAAAACAAAACCAAGGATCAAGTGTCCGATGATGATGAGTTGGGGGAGCGGTTTCCCTGCATTTATCCCAATTGCGGTGTGACCTTTTCAAGGAAGGCGGCGGTGGGTCAGCATGTCAACGCGTTTCATACGCAGGAGAGACGGTTTTTATGCCCGTATCGAGGTTGTTATTTCAAGTTTGGTCGCCGGGATTATCTCCGGAGACACATGGCGACTCATGTTACTAACCAGAGGAGCGGAGGAGACTGCAGGTAAAAATGGCTATTTAAATAATAAAAGTAAAATTTTGTATTATGCTTCATAAAAGTAAAAGATGTGAATCATTTTAATTTGATTATGAAAAAGTTTTAATGATTGTTAATTTTAATTTTTGACTACTGAAGATGCGATAAATGCGGAAAACACTGTAAGACGATGAAGCTTCTCCAATTTCACAAGAAATCTCAGCACCCGACAACGACAGCCTCCGGGGTCAAAAAGGTGACCTCGGGTATCAAAATCAGGGGATCTTTGGCTCTCAAAACGTTGCCTTGTCCATTCCCTGGATGCTCCAACCCGCCGTTTCAAACCAGAAACGGTCTCAAAAAACACTACAAGAAGGTTCACAAGCTCAGTCTCAACAATGTCAACCAAAATTTATCCTAGACCCTGGAATATCTTCTCATAGTCAATCAAAATGTACATTATATTATTTATTATTTATTAATTTATTATAATCTGACTTCGAAAATTATGAATACTAAAATACTTGTTCTATATGTACTTTTACATAATTTTTAATCGATGTGGGTGCTCAGTGCTCATTGTGTGAATTTTTCTCTCGTAAATATTTATATGTATTTCTCTTCAGCCTTTAAAATTGCTGCTGTTAATTTAATGCAATCTCAAAAATTTTGTACTGTCGCTCTTTTGTGACATTTTTTCTACTTTCCATTCTATCCTCCTTTAGGCATATTATATGTATAAAGGTAAATCCATTAAGTTTATACTTAATTCTGAAAATCCATGTCAAGTTATTCAAGTACATTTAAATTAGAATTACTTAAACTTGCGATGGTTTATTCCTTTGTTGTACTTACTTATGTTGGTTAAATAGATAATAGATTTTAGTTTCTCAAGAGATAAAATTGTAAAATATTGTAATACATGACATATTACATTATGTTTAAAGTATGAATTAGGAAGATTTTAGGAATTTGTGACCTGTTAGTCATATTAACTATATTTAGGTACTGTTTCTAACCCTAAATACTCGAACAAATAAGCTAGGTTCAAATTATATAAATTATTTATTGTAAGTATGAACAATGAACAATTATATCTATTATCCAGAGAACTTATTTTGCTACCCGTTACTAAAGAACAATAAACAAATATGTAACAGTGTTTAAATGATAACAGATATTTGCAAGATGCTGTTTAAATACGGACATTTTTATAATCTAAAGAACACAATAATTATTATTGTTGGCAACTTTATTTTCCATTTGTAGTTTAAGTATGTATCATAATTAAAACGTACATAATGCGTCATTATAAAAATTAAAAAGTAGGATATCTAGTCTAATTTTCCTTACTATTTTAACTACAATAAACTATATATTATTGCAACGACTAACTATGAACATTTAAGGTAAGCAAGTTAAAAAAATTAATACAATAATATATTATTCATCTACACAAACTTGTTACTTGGAATATTTACTTGTGAACAAATTATTGTTATTGCATTTTTACTTCTGGGATTTGGATTTGAACCATTAAAATTTGACTTTTGATTCTTATATTTTCAGGGTTCGTACCTATCCTTGTAGGACATGAGGCAGCCAAAGAGACAAAAGATGACGAACGTGGCCAAGATGATGAGAGGAACGACAAAGGCCTTTGATGGCCCTTTTTCAGCCTCCTCCTCTGGGTTCTTTATTACTCTTCTCTCAATAAATGCGGAATCCTGGAGCTCTTGGTGAAGTGGGTCATTGTCGTCGTCATCCCCGGGGAAATTCTCCAGGCTCTTGTGAATGTCCCTTACTTTTTCATCTTGTTGGGTGAGTATTGACAAATCAGAATTGGTTTTGTCCTAAAAATTATTTCAGTAGTATACACAATTAAAATGTTTTCATTTAATTAAAAAAAAGGAAGTAAAATTGAATTCTTTTTTTACTTTTTAGAAATTGAAGTTATGATTTTACCGGAATAGCGACTCCCTTGGTTTGAATGATTTTCCAGGTGCTGACGGAAATTATGTCCAGGGTTTCCTGGATCTCCAGCGAGGAGTTTGAAGTAAAGGAGGAGAAGCCCAAATGATAGTGTGGGGGAAGAACAACTTTAAACTGCAGACACAACTCCCACTTGTGCTCGTCCTCCACATTCGTCCATACTGCAATATGTACATCAAAATTATTATGGATGTTTCAAGACTCAAGACAAATATGATGAAAAATATGTTGCTGGATAAAAGAAAAATTTTACCCGTGACCAGATTGTTCTCATATCGGACTTTGAGCATGGTGACGCTCTCGGCATTCTTCGCATTGTGCATGAAGCAGCCGTCAAAGCGAAGCCTTTCGTCTCCGTCGATTTTGAGCGCTTCTTTTCTCACCTGTAAGTTTAGTTTTGGAAAATAAAATTTTAAGTAAAAACACTTATTTTGAATTTTTTTTCAACTAAATTTATGCTTTGAAATAATTCTATAAATAATTTTTAGGGATATAAAATAATCTTTGAGCTTACCAGAGAATAAACGTAGACATCGTCGCTGCTGTAATTCTTCTTTTGCATCTTGTGGGCCAACCCGAAGTCGGAACCGGAATGATTGGACATGGACTTGGAATTGGACCACGTCCACGGATAAGTTTGGATAATGATGGAGAGGCCGTGAAATTCATCAAGGGTCATCTGCTCCGGGTCACGAGCATAGTAAAATATTATTCCTCCGTCTGAAAATGGACCGCCTAACAAATTTTCATCAGGAGCTGATGATGACGAGGGGTGACTCGTCGTCTTGGTCTTGATTCGGAATTTGAACTCCGTCTCCCAATTTTTTATTGCCATCGGCTGCTCATAATTCATAATGAGTACAAAAAAATTTAATTACCTTGCAAATACTTGGTTTTTAAAATTTTAATATGTACCTTCATGTATTCCTGTGATTTTTAATGACTTTTAGATTTCATTTATACATATTTTTAAAATTTTACTCCATTGAAAATTTAACCTAATTTTTTTTATTACCAGAGAATTCCACAAGTAGCCGGCTGTAAATTTTTCGGTTATTCCATCTTTGTCATTTTTACCTTGGTCATAATGTTTGGCTTGTGCGAGGCGAATATATTCGTCTGTGACTAGAGTGCTTCCTTTGGTTTCCCAATTCAAAATTTTTCCATCTAAATTAAATTTCCAAAAAACTTCCTTTTACTATATTATCTCATGTTAAGTCTCTAATTAATAATTAATATACAAATGAATTGAATGATGCAAAACCCTCTTCTAAATAATTACCATGTGGCTGAATAAGCTGGAGGTCGATCGAGTGTTCCTTCTTATAGCGAATCAATTTGTGATCCGACCTTTGAACAACGAAAGCAAGGGCTTCACAATGACTCCACGACCACAAAAACAAGTTTAACAAGGTCAAGAAGATGACCCAACGAATAGCTGTAGTATTAATAACCACAGAACTTTGCTCGTGTCTGACCATTGTTTTTTACATAGTGTATGTAATACTGTATTATATCAGATGTTCCTTTGAAACCTTTACCGTAGGTTGTTTTCTTTTTCCAAGTGTATGAAGTAATAAGTATTTAACTCTACAATTTGAACCTAGTCAAGAATGTAAATATGGGAAGGTAAAACGCTGGACTTTCTCAATGCAAAACGTCAAACGTCAAGACAACTTTGTATACTGTAGTGTACTGCACTCCAGACCTTTTGGCACTGGAGCTTCTGGACAAGATGAAAAGACACAGAACAAAGAGAAAGCGGCCTACAAGAGAAAGTAAGCAAGCACGCATAAGACAGGAGCGAAGTACGCACATTTATTCTGCGTGTGTGTGTGTGTGCAGTGTGTACGGAATCTACGCACATTTTCGGTGCGGACATCGGGTACTTTTCCATGAAGCGAAGGAAACGTGAAAGCGAGCCAGAGTTTTATTCTCCCTCTGCTTCACTGTTAGTCCATTTTTTTCTATCTGCCTACATTTCTTTACATTTTACATCTCTCTTGATTTTCGTTCAATTTTTGTATACAGTATTTCTGTACTACATAACTATGACTGAAAAACTGTATGTATTCTCATGAATGCATGAAAAGGTACTTATGCATATTCAATAAAATGGATGAAGCATTTATTTTCAATAGTTTTTGCAAGTCCAAAAAAAAAAGAAACAAAGCCAAGAACCCCCCAAAAAAACGTCAGTCAAAATATCCGAGGGTTTTGAGGACCTCGTTAGTTTGCTGGATCACTTGCTCCTTGAACCTCCAAATATTGGTGTCCCTGACTCCGGCTCCGCAGACCAGGGGATTGTTCTGATATTTTTCGTAGCACTCTCCTCGATAGTGCTGAATGTGGCCGACCGTCTGTGGAACCATCTTGGACGTGCACTTTTTCCCATTCAAGCAAACGATGGGATAGTGATTGTGCGTGGTGCAGACCTTGTCCAGGTCATGGAAGCACTTGGTCACGTAGTACTTTGGCAGCGGTTTCGTTCCCCGATAAATGTGCTAGAAATATAAAAAAAGTCCAGTACATACACATACGGCAAAAAGTGTGTTACACAACAGCAAGCTGCGTAAAGTTGTTAAAGCAGTACTATCCAGATATACCTGTTACACATGTATATGTATGTATTTAATTGCGTATTACATTAAGCATGTGGAAGTAATTGGGGATGCCGGGAAAGTTTAAATTGGGCTCGGTCATATTGTCCATGTATATGGTGTTGGGAAAGCAGTAGGAGCTCAAGGACTTTGGCCTTAAACCCCCCGCTATGGATTCTTTAATGAGATTGTCCCAATTGCTCGAATTTACGGGAACTATCACCTGGAAACGGAGGAATTTAGTATAGACTATAGACAAGAAGAAGAAACAAGAATGAGCGCTCAGTTTTTAACCAAGGTTTTGGATTTTGTAAAATTTGGGGAAAACGTGAGGTCAAGCTACCCGAATTTCGGGAACTGACCTCATCGACGTCAAAGTTGGCCAACCATTTGTACCGGTACATGCTGCGATAGATGCAGTCCGTGTAGACGTACACGTTTTGCAGGAAGGCATCCTCCTAGAAATGTAAAGGAATTAAATACTTTGATATTGACCTTTCAAAAAGATATCTTTGAAGACATCTATTGCAGATATTTTTGACAGCCGAATGTCACACAAGATGTTTTTTGATACAACAAAAAGATGTTTTTTAAAGTTCCCTTAGAAAAAAAATTGTCAAAAAATTTCATCAAATTTCGAGACGAGTTTGGTCGACAACCTTTGACTCAACTTTGATCGAATTTTGATGAGATTTTGATGAATAATTAAAAACATTTCATCAAAAATTGTCAATCTGGCCAAAACTTATCAATCCTCAAATTTTCATGAGGTTTGTTAAGGTTTTTTTTCTAAGGGTTGCCATCGTTACAAGATTTTTCAAAAAGATGTGTCGTAATCTCGGGTCGTTTGGATAGTAGCCTGGTGCACTGTATGGGATGTGTTCCACAAACCCCGTTTTGTGATAATATTCAAGGACCTGCAAAAAAAGGAACTAAAACGTCAATTTTTGGGATATTTGGAAAAACTCTTAAAGGATCAAGAATCAAGAACCTCAAAACTGTTCGAAATGATTTTTTATATGATTTAATTTTTTGATCCGAAAACGATATCCCAACCTTGGTCGTGTTGGGATGAACAAAAAGGTCAAACAGTATGATTTTTGAGGCCCCCAACGCCCTCAACATTTCTATCCACTCCACCATTCGGATCGAGTTGTCGTACGAAAATTCTAGAGCCTTGGGGCAGACTACGAAGCCCTCCCTCGATTTCCCCGGTTCCGGTAGGTCGTAGATGACCCGGAGGTTGTTGGTTGCTAGGTCACAAGGTTGCTCCACGATGGACACGCTGATGGGAACCAGGTGACGATGGGTTTGGGGCAGGGGGCAGGACAAGTAGTAGGGGTGAAGAAGACCGCTTTTCTGACTGTTGTAACTCCTCACTGAGAGGTACGTGTAGCCAACAATCTAGACATTCAAAATCAGGGTCCAATTTTAGACACCTACATTGTTCGACACCTACTTTTCTAACAGCATTCTGTTAAAAAACATGTATCCCCCGGGTATTTTAGAATCTTGCTGTATCATCATCTGACCTCTGATATAACAGGTTCGCTGATATTGCTGAACCACAGTTGACAGAAAAGGGTGATATTGGGCTTGGCCATGTCAACCGCCGTCTTGACCTTGACCGTAGGTCCCAACGGGTTGCCCGTTCGATTGTCCAAATACGCGTTGTACAAATAGTGAGGGCCGCTCGATGTCCTGGCGACCTATCATGTCATACATAAAAAAGGTCAAGGTTAGGTCATTGTTTTAAAAAGCGCGGTAAAACTTTACAACATAAAAATTTAAAATTGATATCATGCATTTACCTGCCAATAAATGGAGCTGAAATGAATTTCCATAAAAATTGGAAACCTCCCGCATTTTGATTTCCGGTTCATCCCCGTTCCATACAGAAATAGAGCGGGCGGCCGCGGTAAATTATGAACACTGTTGAAAGCATCTGCGACCAAATCCTCGGTCGTCGGGCTTTGACCTGGAACTTGACCTTGACTATAAACATTTAGCGTCATCTCACTTTCATCATTGTCACTAAAGAGAACCGAATTTCTCACACTTTGTATTTGTCGCGGCTTAACATCAGTATTGTTGGAACAGGAGGACCCAGAACATTGTGCAAGGTTCCCCCAAAAACTAAACGAGCACCACAAAAAACTGCACACAAGGAAGAATAAAACGGCCGTTTTTTTGAGAGTATGATGAGAGGAAAAAAACCCCGCAAATCTGCACCTAAATCTACAGAGCTGTGAACTGGGGCTATTAAACGAATCTTCGGCTTTTGTCAGAGTCATATTAGATAAACGATAAATTTTGAGCTGATTTTAAAAAGATTAAAATCTTTTTACTAGAATTACAGCAAGGAAATTTTTGTGTATTAGACAATCCTTTCGATTTATTTTTCAACGATTGTCCTGTCAATGTCAAGATCAGGATCGCGATACCTGTCATTTTGGAATAAAGAACAGACATAGAGTGACAGTGACATGTACTGTTTTACCTCCAGCCTTCTTCAGTGCAACATCATGTATGTATGAAAATATGTAATGCTGTGATAAGG